>JBCNYH010093453.1:0-10334 GCA_039654325.1 Tandanus tandanus | reverse complement strand
ATGTAACGTGCTGGACCACACTACTGTATGGCTGTAATGTGCTGTAACGCTCTACTATATCGCTGTAATATGCTGTAACATGCTGTACCACTCTATCGTATAGCTGTAATGTGCTGTAACACTCTAATTTGTCACTGTAATGTGCTGCAACGCTCTACTGCATCGCTGTAACACTCGACTGCATCGCTGTAATGTGCTGTAACGCTATGCTGTATCGTAATGTACTCTAACATTCGACTGTATCGCTGTATGTACTGAGACGCTCTGTTGTATTGCTGCAATCTACAGTAACGCTTGACTGTATCGCTATGATGTGCTGTAACGCTCAACTGTATCGCTGTAATGTGCTGTAACGCTCGCCTTCATCGCTGCAACGTGCTGTGCCACTCTACTGTATCGCTGTAACGTGCTGTGCCACTCTACTGTACCGCTGTAACGTGCTGTGCCACTCTACTGTACCGCTGTAACGTGCTGTACCACTCTACTGTATTGCTGTAATGTGCTGTAACGCTATATTGTATCGTAATGTACTGTAACATTCGACTGTATCGCTGTATGTACTGAGACGCTCTGTTGTATTGCTGCAATCTACAGTACCGCTTGACTGTATCGCTATGATGTGCTGTAACGCTCGACTGTATCGCTGTAATGTGCTGTAACGTTCAACTGTATCGCTGTAATGTGCTGTAACTTTCGCCTTCATCGCTGCAATGTGCTGTGCCACTCTACTGTATCGCTGTAACGTGCCGTACCACTCTACTGTATCACTGTGATGTGCTGCAACGCTCTACTGTATCGTAATGTCCTGTAACACTCGACTGTATCGCTGTATGTACTGAGACGCTCTGTTATATTGCTGCAATCTACAGTAACGCTCCACTGTATCGCTGTAACATACTGTAAAGCTGTTAGAGTAACACTGTAATGTGACAGTATATTACAATGATACAGTTGAGCGTTTCAATAATTACACCGATACGGTCGAGCATCACAGCACATTACAGCCAAGCGTTAGTAACGACTGACGCGGCACACGTATCATCTCGTATATACAGCAGTTGGTTCAGAATCTATATCGTTTCTAGTTCATTTGTTGTTTATCGGTTGTTACCTGTTACAGAAGAGGCACAACACACACTCTCCAGTCTCATGTTTATCTTCTTCCTCCATCCACTGGTCTTCATCTTCACTGTCAGATAGTTCAGGAACTTCATCGCCTGCACCACCAAGATCTTTAAAATGAAATAATGCTGTGTTCACATGACTGAGAAAACTTGAGGCCAGCACTGTCCTGGTGATGGGTGTAGTGTGGCACGTGTGCATCAGCTGGAGAGCAGTGAGGTGAGGACATCAAACGCCAAAATACTATCAACAAAAACATTTCTCTAAACTCCACCAGCTTGAAACTACTGACAGAGTCAGGACTGTCCTGAAGAGCATGGACAACATGCAGAGCCACGTGCATGCAGAATAACCACACTCAACAAGTTTATCCACGAATCACTTCTATTAGCATCGAATTAAATATTCTGAAGTAAACAGCGATTTTTCTTTAAATTCATCTGGCCATCATTATTATTATTATTGCTGTTGTTGTTGTTGTTGTTATGATCTCATCAGAGATTCCCCATTCTCTCACTGTACGCGCGAGGGTTCTTCTGAAACTAAACCGAAATGTTCAGTTTGTTTTTTGATACAAAACCCTTTCAAACATGGAAAAAAAACTACAATGACTAAGAAATTATCCACATTGTTTACATCTTCCACGTGTTACCTGTGAATTCCGCCATTCCGGCTTCTTCTGACTTCTTCCGGGTGAGAATGGTTGACCCGGAAGTGATACCGTCACGGCGACGATATGAAGCATAGACTACGCATCATCTGTAAGATAAACCGCGCAACGAGTGGGTTCGCATTGGACTGTGTTTAGACCGGAACACCTCGAGGTTTCACTCCTCCATGTTGGAACCAGGACGGTGTAGCAGATCCCAGCGGGTTTCTAACGTCAACAAACCCGCACGGCTGCATTTCCGGACTCGGCTTCTGAGGAATCTCTCACTTTATTCACGCCTCAAGGCCTCACAGACATTATCACCTGGTCAAGAGAAACACGGTTATACATGTGTGTATATATGTAACAAAGAATGGAATGAGTTGTACTTGCATTAGCATCTCATTTGCATATCAATAATTACATTTGTACTTATTGAACATTTCTAAACAGGGCGTTTTATAATCTCAGTACCAACATTAACAAACACTTTGTGTTCCTACATTCCCAAATTCACACCTTTATTTACTTCACATCAAGTGACCCAAAGTGGGTGTGCTGTGAATTTTACAACAGAAAATGTACAAATATTGTAAAAACACATTACTAAAATAGCTATGAAATAAAATAAAAACCCCATAATACTATTAGAAAGAAAGCAGGGGTAGAAGTGAACACTAGTCCGCTCTCCCGTGGACAAATCCAGCAGGCAAAGAAGACCCAGAGCTCCTGTGAATCTGCAGGAGGACCAGCAGGCTCATCATCTCACTAGTCCTGTGGGCCGCTAAACTCCACCCCTGTTAAACTTCATTATAAACTTAAGTCGTCATACAGAAAATGAAAGATAGTTTACCAAGCAAACCTGTATCTCTATAATTATTAGAGTACTTTTCCCCCCTTCTTTTTATACGGTGGTTTAGTAAAAACCTTCTGACTACATGCGTACATCAGGTAAAATACCACACCTGTTCTCAGTACAATATTAAACTATACACAACCACCATATTTCACTCGAACATTTTATAAATTCATTCAGTATATCGTCTGAACCTGGGGTTTTATTCTTTTTTAACTCTCACATTATTACATTTGTTGCTTTACTGTAAATTTGATCAGTTTGACCCGAGAGACGTATCGTACATGTGTACGTGCACCTCACTAACGTTATCTAAGTGGAAATGAGCATTTTCAAACTTCCCCCCCGAAGCTTCTTTTAATCATATGAACAATTTATATTAGCCTGATGTTATTTTATCAGTTTGCATAAATGCTAAAAACAGCTAAAATGAACCGGTTGCTAATATCTCATTCTACAGTAGGATACAGTTTTGATCCAGTGTGTGAATGGATTTTACGTTATTTTTTAATATTAATTAATAATCATAAAATTTATGTACAATATCAGCAAACACGATATACATAGAAAATGATGGCACTTGAGAAATGTCTTAAAAAGACTTCATGGATACTTCAGAGAACATGCAGGTTTTTCCCACACAAATGCTGTTAGTGTGTTTTTGTACACTTGTGGTTGAAAATTGTGTTCCAGTACATAATAAACACATCCATTAACAGAACACTGTATAAATATTATACTACTACGTTTCTAACTGAAATATAAGAATATAATCTTTCTAGAATCTAGATCTGAATTATACCTTATAGAGATCGACATCTACAATAGATCGAGACTAGACAGTCTGACAGACTAGAACAGTTATTCATAGAAATCAGCCGAGGCCTGGTCTATATCTAGATATTAATGGGTTAAAACTCACTTGTGGAATGTTATTCCAGCTCTTCTGGATTCTACGTTCGGGTAATTATTGCAATTTATGGCGTAACACTCTTTTTCTTCTAAATACATATCATGTAAGTACAGTTCAATGTGAATTTCGGTGATGCTCTGCAGGCGCCATCATGGGACCTTACAAGTCGAGTAAAATAGCATACACACCTACAGTGCGCTTGTTTTTTTTTACAAAATTTTCATGATTTCAAAGAAAATTTTGACCCATTTCTTGCACGAAGGTAGATCCAAGCAACTTCAGAATATATGTTTTCTATGTATTCATGTTAGACTCTTATAAATAAGGTGTGAAATGAAATTCAACTTGCATTATTAAAATGATATTACAGCAATATTGATTATGATGTGTGGTAAATTGTATTAAATTTATTAAAGAATAATTTCACATCTGATTACTACAAATTACCACATATTACTACAAAAAACTACTGTGTGCACTATATGAGCATGAACAAAGGTTACATTTAAAACAAAATATTGACAGCTTGTTAATATTTTTATATATGTTACACATTAGATCAATAAAATGTCTAAATTAAACTTATTACTTAATTACTCTCTGAACCAGGTATAAACCTGTTGTGTCACATAAATGTTAATTTTATATATAACATGAACATATGTATCATATACATACAATATATATATATATATATATATATATATATGTGTGTGTGTGTGTGTGTGTGTATGTATGTGTATGAATGTATGCACACCTTGCCTATTTCTGCCTATTTCCATGACGAGGATTAAGACTTGGACATCATGTGTGCCATTTTGGCATATGTAGAAAATGGTTTTTGTTGTATTGTGGTGCGGTTACCGCACTACAGTCATCACAATGCATCAAACGAAAGAGAGCAAAAGTAGATCCCTCCGAAATATGTTTATAATTCATTATATAACTTAATATTGCATCACACACATACATTAGTAAAAGCTAATTGCTATTAAAATATGGTGTAAGTACCTCGATTTTTTACTTTCATCGCACAAACACACGTGAGTACACTGAGTGCAAATTATTTGGTTCTTGCCAAGATAAAAAAAAAATAAATTAGATTTAGAAGTGTTAGATAATTTATCTTGTTTCAAGAAATCTTGTCAAATGAAGTTATCTTGCTGCATGGACACATCATTTCACTTGACAAGATTTCTTGAATTAAAATTGTTAAATCTAGAAAGAAGATTATAGTGTAAAGTTGAACACTTCTAATAGGAAATTAACTCTTAAAACAAGATAAATTATCTTAACACTTCTAAATCTAAGTTATTTTTTTTTATCTTGGTAAGAACCAAATAATTTGCAGGGTATTCTTGTGTCATTTTGACCATGTAGTCACATGATGAAAAAAATAGTTCCCAGATATGGCGTTCATAATGTCCGAGTCTATATTCTACTGGACAGGGGAGAGGAGTTCCGAATGGCTTTATACATGTAAACAAGCTGCAGGATTGAGAAATTCTGCTTCATTTTGTGCTTTATTTTTAGTCATATTGTTATACATGCTGGTAACATACCATGATACAAATAAAAAACAAATATTTGGACTTTTTATCTGGAAAAGAGAATAAATAATATAAATATTTTGTAGATACAATTCTTACAAGTGTAATGTTGTTCCTTGTGCTTTAGAGACTATGTCACTTGTTGGAGCAAGTTGCGACATTGGATTGAATTTTAGTCCATGGTATTATGGCGGCCACCAAAGGCACATCATGAGAGGGTCTAGTCCGGTCTTGTGTTTAGGTCTATGGCATAAACATAATCATAGACAACCCATAATACTATATCGGCCAACTCATTTATGTACTGAATCACTCAATGATGTGCATGGATAATGATCCGCCATTTATTATGTCTGGAGGCTGTAACAGGTGCAGCGGAAATTACAATCCTGACCTTATTTCTGGACGAATTAAAAAAAATAATAAAGAACTGATATCTGGAAAGTGAACACAGAATTTTTAGTTTTTCAAGGTAATTATTTATGAACATAATGTCTTTCGTATTTATAATCAGATAAGCTTTTATTATGTAGTATTAATATTTATAACTCCAGTGCACAAGCTTTCTGTTTGTGTTCTACTGCATTTGTTACTTCTGGGAATTACACTAAATATGAGTTGATAAGTGGTTTCAGACTGTCGTCCCAGTGGTATTTCCCACCGGTGAACTGCGACTTGCTGGATCCCTCCATTTGTCCTACTTGGCAACCTTTCACCTTTACCTACAGCAATGGCGGCACCCAGGGAGCAAATAATTGGTAATGAAACCACAATATTACTGGTGATAATAGTTTTTAATGACAGCTCTTGAGTGGCGCATCAACAAGGTCAACCTGGAGATCGCAAGTTCAAATCTGGGTTGACGCTGCAGCCATCCGTGACCTGGAGTACACGTGGCCCAGCCATGGCAAAATTTGACGGAGCAGAAACTGCACTTCGTGTTCCAGATCTATGACATGGACAAGGATGGCTACATATCTAACGGCGAGCTATACCAGGTGCTCAAGATGATGGTGGGAAACAACCTGAAGGACACGCAGCTGCAGCAAATTGTCGATAAAACCATCATCAACACTCCGCGGTGGTCGGAGGATTAGACATTCACAAAAAGATGGTGGTGGACGGTCAGGGCTCTGTGATAGTTACTTGATTAACCACACCAACTTGTCTTTATGTATCTTGCTTTTATGTAAAGGAGCAGTGTCATGCTAAGAATGTTTGAACCCCTTACTTCCAGCAAAAGAAAAGTGTCATGCTGGCACCATGTACAGTTGTGAGCTTGCAACAGTTTTGGAAAAAACTAATATTTGGGTGTGATGGGCAGATGTCCACAAACGTATGGCCATATACTGCATGATGGCAAGCTTTTCACTGACTTGCATTAATTTGCTAACAAAGATATAAAGCACCATCTCAGCCAACTTTGGGCGAGGGCAGAGTACACCCTGGACCCAGGCCACTGCAGGGCAGAAACACGCTGACAGCCTACTGTTTTCAAAAGTCAGCAATGGTTCTTTTACATTCCTCTTACCACAGACAGTGAGAGACATGGCTGGCCTTTGATAACCCAGTTAGCTGCACTGGGGGGACAGCAGTGACAACTCGGTGATAGCGAGGCTTAAACTTCTTACCTTGGGATCAGTAATCCAGCACCCTACCACCGGGCCCCTGTGTAGATATGTATTCATTCATTCATTTTCATTCATTCATTCATAGATATGTATGTATATCTAAATATGTATAGAGCTTGGCTTAAACCCCACAATAATGGTTACAGTTAGAGCATAAATGGTTTGATTCTTTGATTTATCACCACCTGTTTTGCCACAGCTACTGAGAAACCTGTGTAAACTGTGAGAAATGTGCATGTTTTCTCAGTGCTTTCATGGGTTTCCTCTATGTATTCTGGTTTCCTCCCACATTCTAAAGACATGCATGTTAGGCTAATTGGCTGTTCCAAATTGCCCCTGGTGTGAATGAAAGTGTGAATGGTTGTTTGTCGTAGGGTAATAAAAGCAGCCCAATATGCCTAAGATTAATCAAATAATTATATTATTAATCATAACAATATACATGTAAAAAAAATTATTTATATCACTAACAGTATATTAGTTTATATTTGGGATATATTTCTTCTGGGGTTTTTTTTCTACCCACTGTAGGGTTTCATCTGCAGTTATTTACAGTTATATTACATTTATCCAGAGAAAACACATAAATAAAAGACAATGTTTTCATATAATTACAATATACTTGTAAGTAACCAATTTAAGTGACAAAATAAATATCCATTGATTCATTAATTTGCCGAGCCGCTTAATCCTACTAGGGTCACTAGGAGGCTGGAACCTATCACAGCCAACTCTTGCAACGTAGATGGACTGATGCATCAAAAGCTTTGCCATAGTTTGCCTCTGCCCATGCCCCGCGCTCATCTACCACCCGGCTTAAACTGCACCCGAACAGGAGTTTCCTCCTTGCAGGTGGTGGGCCCACGTGATGGTAGCTTCCTGTGGCTTTTCTTCAGGCTAAGCATGGCCAAGCCCTGGGAGCCAAAGCTTGACCAGGTGCTCTCTCCACCCCAGGACAGTTTCCCTTTTCTGTATGAGGTTGTGTTCAATCCTTGGTGTTGCTCCTTTGAGTTCTTTGAATTGCTCTTTTTCTGATATCTCCCTTGAGTCCAATTTGCCTTGGGAGACCCTAGCAGGGGCTAATGCCCCTGACAACATAGCTCCCAGGATCATGGAATACTCAAACTCCTCCATTATGTTAAAGTGACAGTTTGTCGCAGTGGTATTATGTGAACAATACATTAGTATATATGCAGAACCTTTTTCCATGTCAGGGCATTAAAATCTAAAACATTAAAAAATTAAAAGACTGATGTGTTAAAAAAAATGTTTAACACCATGTTTGAACATAAGGGTGCCCATAACTGCACTTGGCACCAGGACACCCTAGGCCGCAGTTCGATGATCGATTTTGTAGTCGTGTCATCGGACTTGCGGCCACATGTTCTGGACACTTGGGTGAAGAGAGGAGCTGAGCTGTCAACCGATCACCACCTGGTGGTGAGCTGGCCCCGATGGTGGGGGAGGATGCCCTCCAGACCTGGCAGGCCCAAGCATGTAGTAGGGCCTCCTGGGAACGTTTGTCGGAGTCTCCTGTCAGAAGGGCCTTTAACTCCCACATCTGGCAGAGCTACAACCACATCCCAAAGGAGGCAGAGGACATGGGATCCGAATGGGCCATGTTTCGTGCATCCATTATTGAGGTGGCAGCCCATAGCTGTGGCCGGAAGGTCATCTGTGCCTGTCGTGGCGGTAGCCCCAAAACCCGGTGGTGGACACCTGCGGTGAGGGGGGCCATCCAGCTGAAGGAGGACTGTCGGGTTTTTTTGGCCTGTGGGACTCTCGAGGCAGCAGACAGGTACCGGCAGGCCAAATGTGCTGTAGCCTGGGCTGTCACCAATGCAAAATCTCAGGTGTGGGAGGAGTTCAGTGAGGGCCTGTAAAGGTTCTGAACCACCATCTGATGCCTCAGGAGGGGGAAGCAGTTCTCCACAAATAATGTTTTACAGTGGAAGTGGGGAGCTGCTCACCTCGAGTGGGGATGTTGTCAGGAGATGGAAGGAATACTTCGAGGACCTCCTCAATCCCACCAATATGCCCTCTGTGGAGGAGGAAGACCCTCTGGGTTTGGGTGGGGGTCCACCCATTGCTGGGGCTGAGGTTGCCGAGGTAGTCAAAAAGCTCCTCAGTGGCCGGGCTCCGGAGGTGGACGAGATCCACCCTGAATACTTCAGGGCTCCTGTTGTAGGACTGTCTTGGTTGACACATCTCTGCAACATCATGTGGTCATTGGGGGCTGTACCTCTGGATTGGCAAACTGGGGTGGTAGTTCCCCTTTTTAAAAGAGCGGACCAAAGGGTGTGTTCCAACTATCGTGGAATCACACTCCTCAGCCTACCCAGCAAAGTCTATGCAGGAGTACTGGAGAGGAGGATCCGACCGATGGTTCAACCTCGGATTCAGGAGGAACAATGTGCTTTTCATCCTGGCCGCAGCACTCTTGACCAGCTCTATACACTCTACAGGATCCTGGAGGGGCATGGGAGTTTGCCAAATCTGTCCACATGTGCTTTGTGGATTTAGAGAAGGCTTTTGACCATGTCCCTTGGGCTATCTTGTGGGGTGTGCTCCGGGAATATGGTATACCGGACCTGTTGCTATGGGCCATTAGGTCTCTGTACCACTGGAGCCAGAGCTTGGTCTGCATTGGTAACAACAAGTCAAATCCATTTCCAGTGAGTGAGCCAAGGCTGTCCTTTTGTCACCGGTTCTGTTTATAATTTTTATGGAAATAATTTCTAGGTGCAGCATAGGCATTGAGGGGTTCTGATTTGGTGCCCATAGGATCTCGACTCCTTTTTGCTTCATCAAGCCGGGACCTCCAGCTCTCGCTGGAGCAATTCGCAGCTGAGCAGAGGAGTTCAAGTATCTCGGAGTCTTGTTCACGAGTGAGGGAAGGATGTAACGGGAGATCGACAGGTGGATCGGTGCAGCCTCTGCTGTAAAGCAGAGCTTGTACCGGTCTGTCATGGTGAAGAGGGAGCTGAGACGAAAGGCAAAGCTCTCAATTTACCAGTCGATCAAATCAAATTCAAATTTATTTGTCATGTACAAAATCATACACAATACAATATGTAGTGAAATGCTTGTTACGACTGTCCTAAAATTTGAAGAATAAGCTATCAATATCAAGAAGAAAAGAACAATAACTATAACTATTTAAAGGACTTTATAGTTAAAGGTCAATATAAATATAAAAATGTAAAATATAAAATAAAATAAAATATAAAATGAAATATAGATTACAAAAATATATAAAATGAAATATAAATGCAATATAATGAAATATAAATGCAGTGGCGATTTTGCAAGTAATACTGTATGTAAAGTGTCAAGTGTCTGTAAAGTGTAAAGTGTTAAGTGTCTGTGTGCAACAATCAGCTGAGGTGGAATGTAATGTTCATGTGTGGGGTAGAGTCTACAAAGTCCATGTACCAGTGTTCTGGTTCAGGGCACGAACGGCCTGCGAGAAGAAACTCCTCCTCATTCGCTCAGTGTTTGCTTTCAAGGAACGGAAACGTTTCCTGTGTGGTGTACAGGTCCTGTGTGATGTAAACACCTAGGTACCGGAAACTGTCCACTCTCTCCACTGGGGTCCCGTTGATGATCAGGG
>JBCNYH010093192.1:0-10341 GCA_039654325.1 Tandanus tandanus | reverse complement strand
TGATTAATGTTAACCGTGAAAGGGTCGGAAAGAAGAAGAGTGAAAGGTGAAAAGAGCGACAGTGCCAAAGGAAAGAAGTAATTTAAAAAACGCATCTATGTTAAGAGCAGTATAGTGGAGACAGGCAGTGAGTTTACTGTGAACTACATATTCTTTTATGGCAGTTTTATGGATATGACATCCTCTAGTAGGAATACAGGGAGATTATAGCACATGCCAATACATCAGTAGAGCCACGGAGTGATGTCCGGGCTGCGGTAGAGCTGTCTGTTAATAAATAATTTATCCACCGCAATGACACCACAAGCACCCTCGGTGATGGCTTTCCTCCTGATGGGAAACAGGACTCTTCGCCGGTCCAGGATCTCTCTCAGATATTGATAATTTACTCCAAAGTTCGTCCCCTTCAATTCGCGGCCCTGGTACTTCACCTGCTCCTTCTGTTTGAAGCTGACGAACTTGGCTACAATCGGTCTTGGTCTGCCGGCTCCAGGTTTCCTCCCGCCCAGACGATGGACTCTGTGAAAGGTGATGTTTTTCACTGTTTCCTCCGGGAGCTTCAGGTGGGTTTGGATGAAGGTTTTCACCGTGGCCTCGGGGTCCTCCTCCATCTGCTCTGGGATCCCTGTGAACACCAGATTGTCTCTCATGCTCCGCGCCTGCAGATCGATCACCGTTTCCTTTATCTTCTTGTTCTCCTGTGAGAGTCGGGTCAGTCCCTCGGTGAGGGATTTTACCGACTCCCTGAGGCCGGCGTTTTCCTCCGCCAGAGTTTCCACCTGCTTCTGGCTGAACTCCAGCGACTCCCATAGCGCCTGGTACTCTTTGTGGAGAATTTCCACCAGACTCAAACGCGCATCCAAACTACTGAGTTTCTTATCTATAGAGATAAGAACATCCGTTGAGTTGTTTCCCGGTGGTGAAATAGCTCCAGGTAAATCATCATTTCTCTGCCTCTTGGCCTTAGGTGAGGTGGATGGGGTTGATGTTTGGGTTGGTTTCCGCATGACGATTTTGTCATAGCACCGATCTATAAACTCTGTCAGGCTGCCTGAATCCTCCCCGCTGTGCTCCAGAGTGGACCTTAACAGACCTTAATAGACATTATCATCTTCAAGAATATTTTGATTAGATTGGCAAAATATATACCATTAAATCAATGAATAAATGTTTGCCCGCGCCTGATTTGAATCTGCCGTCTCACCAGAACTACGTCACCTACAGCATTAGCATCACTTACCTTGCGTCACTTACCTGCCAGGTACGGCCTCTCCGATCTGAACCCGAATGGTGTTTCGTTGTTGGACTTCTGTGCTCGTCATGATTTGTCCATCACAAACACCATGTTTGAACATAAGGGTGTCCATAAGTGCACATGGCACCAGGACACCCTAGGCTGCAGTTAGTTGATCGACTTTGTAGTCGTGTCATCGGACTTGCAGCCGCATGTTCTGGACACTCGGGTGAAGAGAGGAGCTGAGCTGTCAACTAATCACCACCTGGTGGTGAGCTGGCTTAGATGGCAGGGGAGGCTGCCCTCCAGACCTGGGAGACCCAAGCGTGTAGTTAGGGTATCCTGGGAATGATTGGCAGAGTCTCCTGTCAAAAGGGCCTTCAACTCCCACCTCCGGCAGAGGTACCACCACATCCCAATGAAGGCCGGGGACATAGAGTCCGAATGGTCCATGTTCCGTGTCTCCATTATTGAGACGGCAGCTCGGAGTTGTGTCCGGAAGGTCATTGTGTCCGGTGCCTGTCGTAAGGGCAACCCCCGAACCAGGTGGTGGACACCTGCGGTGAGGGGGGCTGTCAAGCTGAAGAAGGAGTCCTATCAGGTCCTTTTGGCCTGTGGGACTCCTGAGGCAGTGGACAGGTACCAACAGGCCAAATGTCCTGCAGCCCGGGCTGTCGCCGATGCAAAATCTCGGGTGTGGGAGGAGTTCAGTGAGGGCCTCGAAAAAGACTATCGGTTGGCCTCGAAAAGGTTCTGGACCACCATTCGGCGCCTCAGGAGGGAGAAGCAGTACTACACAAACACTGTTTACAGGGGAAGTGGGGGATGTTGTGGGGAGGTGGAAGGAATACTTTGAGGACCTCCTCAATCCCACCAACACACCCTCTGTGGAAGAGAAAGAGCCTGGGGGTTCAGAGGGGGGTCTGCCTATCACTGAGGCTGAGGTCACCGAGGTAGTTAAAAAGCTTCTCGGTGGCCGGACTCCGGGGGGTGGACAAGATCCGCCCTGAATACCTCAAGGCGCTGAATGTAGTAGGACTGTCTTGGTTGACATGTCTCTACAACATAGCGTGGTCATCGGGGGTCATACCTCTGGATTGGCAAACCAGGGTGAAAGTTCCCCTTTTTAAAAAAGGGGACCGGAGAGTGTGTTCCAACTATTGTGGAATCACACTCCTCAGCCTACCCCAGAAAGTCTATTCAGGAGTACTGGAGAGGAGGATCCGGCTGATGGTTGAACCTCAGATCCAGGAGGAACAATGTGGTTTTCGTCCTGGCCACAGCACTCTTGACCAGCCCTATACACTCTACAGGATCCTGGAGGGGCATGGGAGTTTGACCAACCTGTCCACATGTGCTTTGTGGACTTGGAAAAGGCTTTCAACCATGTCCCTTAGGCTATCTTCTGTTACTGTCATTAAGTCCTGTTACTGTCAATTACTCCTGTTACTGTCACTCAGTTCTGCTACTGTCATTCAGTCCTGTTACTGTCACTCACTACTGCTACTGTCACTCACTTCGGCTGCTGTCATTCACTTCTGTTACAACGACTCAGTTCTGTTACTGTCAACTCAGTATATTCCCTTTCAGGCAGGCCTGTTACTGTCGTTCAGTCCTGTTTATGTCACTCAATCCTGTTAATGTCACTCAGGCATTTTATGGCAACTCATTGCTGTTACTGTAACTTAGCCATTTTACTGTCACTCAGTCCTGTTACTGTCACTCAGTCCTGTTACTGTCACTCAATCGTGTTACTGTCACTGAGTCCTGTTAGTGTCACTCAGCCATTTTAAAGCCAATCACTCCTGTTACTGTCACGCAGCCCTTTTACTGTCACTCAGTCCTGTCACTTTCACCCAGTGCTGTTACTGTCACTCACTCCTGTTACTGTCGTTAAGTCCTGTTACTGTCAATCAGTTCTGCTACTGTCATTCAGTCCTGTTACTGTCACTGAGTCCTTTAACTGTCACTCACTACTGCTACTGTCACTCACTCCTGCTGCTGTCATTCACTTCTGTTACAACAACTTAGTTCTGTTACTGTCAACTCAGTATTTTTCCTTTCAGGCAGGCCTGTTACTGTCATTCAGTCCTGTTTATGTCACTCAATCCTGTTAATGTCACTCAGACATTTTATGGCAACTCACTGCTGTTACTGTAACTTAGCCATTTTACTGTCACTCAGTCCTGTTCTCTCACTCACTCTTGTTACTGTCACTCAGTTTTGTTACTGTCACTCAGCCATTTCATGGCCACTCCCTTCTGTAACTGTCACTTAGCCCTATCACTGTCACACAATCCTGTTACTGTCACTCAGTCCTGTTACTGTCACTCAGTCCTGTTACTGTCATTCAATCTTGTAATTGTCACTGAATCCTGGTAGTGTCACTCAGCCATTTTAAAGCCAATCACTCCTGTTACTGTCACTTAGCCCTTTTACAGTCACTCACGCCTGTTACTGTCACACAGTCCTGTTACTGTCGCTCAGCACTGTTACAGTCATTTAGTCCTGTTACTGTTGCGCAGCACTGTTGCTGTCATTTAGTCCTGTTACTGTCACTCAGCCCTATTACTGTCACTTAGCAATTTTATTGACACTCACTCCTGTTACTGTCACTCACTCTTGTTACTATCATTCAGTCCTGTTAGTGTCACTCACTCCTGTAATGTCACTGTTAGTGCCATTCAGTTCTGGTACTCCCACTCAGTCCTGTTACTGTCATTTAGAACTGTTACTGTCAATCTGCCCTGATACTGTAACTCAGTCCTGTAACTTACACTTAGCTATTTTATGGCCACTCACTCCTGTTACTGTCACTGAGCCCTGTGACTGTCAGTGGCTCAGGATACTGTCACTCAGACCTGTTACTGTCACTCAGTCCTGTTACTGTCATTCAATTCTGTTAAAGTAACTCAGCCCTGGTACTGTCACTCAGACCTGTTACTGTCACTAACTCTAGTTATTGTCACTCAGTTCTTTTATGGTCACTCAGTCCTGCTACTGTCATTCATTCCTACTACTGTGACTTATCCCTGTTACTGTCACTTAGCCTTGTTACTGTCACTCAGTCCTGTTACTGTCACTCAGTCCTGTTACTGTCACTCAGTCCTGTTACTGTCACTCAGCAATTTTGCCACTCACTTCTATTACTGTCACTTACCCCTGTTACCTTCACTCAGTCATGTTACTGTCGCTCATCCCTGTTATGGTCCTTTTAATGTCATACAGTCCTGTTACTGTAGTTGAATCCTGTTACTGTCACCCAGCCATTTCATGGTCACTCATTGCTTTTACTGTCACTCAGCCCTGTTACTATCACTCAGATCTGTTTTGGTCACTCAGTCCTGCTACTGTGACTTATCCCTGTTACTGTCACTTAGCCCAGTTACTGCCACACAATCCTGTTACTGTCACTCATTCCTGTTACTGTCACTTAATCCTGTTACCGTCACTCAGTCCTGTTACTGTTGCTCAGCTATTTTATGGCCACTCATTCCTTTTACTGTCACTCCGCCATGTTACTGTCACTCAGTCCTGTTACTCGCACACAGTCCTGATACTGTAACTCAATTCTACTACTGTGACATACTCTTGTTACTGTCATTTAATCCTGTTACTGTCCCTTACTACTGTTACTGTCACTCAGCCCTGTTACTGTCACTTAGTCCTGTTACTGTCATTCAGTCTTGTTACTGTCACTCAACCCTGTTACTCTCACTCAGTCCTGTACCTGTCATTCAATCATGTTACTGTCACTGAATCCTGTTTCTGTCACTCAGCCATTTTATGACCACTCACTTTTTTTTACTGTCACTCAGCCCTCTTACTGTTACTCTCTCTTGTTACTGTCACTCAGTCCTGTTACTGTCATTCAATCCTTTTACTGTCACTTACTCCTGTTACTGTCACTCAGTCCTGTTATGGTCACTCAGTCCTGCTACTGTAATTCAGTGCTTCTACTGTCACTTACTCCTATGACTGTGACTTACTCCGGTCCGGTCATTTAGTCCTGTAAAAAACTACTGTAACTTTCTCTTGTTACTGGCACTCTCTCCTTTTACTGCAATTCAGTCCTATTACTGTCACCCCAGCCTGTTAATATCTCACACTCCTCTTACTGTCATTCAGTCCTGATACTGTCCTGATACTGTCACTCACTCTTACTGTCATTCCTTTTACTGTTACTCAGCCCTGTTACTGTCACTCAGTTCTGTTACTCTCACACAGTCCTGCTACTGTAACTCACTTCTACTACTGTGACATATTCTTGTTACTGTCATTTAGTCCTGCTACTGTCAATTACTCCTGTTACTGTCACTCAGCCCTGTTACTGTCATTCAGTTCTGTAACTGTCACTCAGACCTGTACCTGTCATTCAATCGGCTTACTGCTTCTGAAATCTGTTACTGTCTGTTACTGTCACTGTCATTTTATGGCAACTCATTCATGTTACTGCCACTTAGTCCTGTTACTGTCACTCACTCCTGTTACTGTCACTCAGTTCTGTTATGGTCACTCACTCCTACTACTGTGAGTTATCCCTGTTACTGTCACTCAGTCCTGTTACTGTCACTCAGTCCCGTTAATGTCATTCATTCTTGTTACTGTCACTAAATCCTGTTACTGTCACCCAGCAATTTTATTGCCACTCACTTCTATTGCTGTCACTTACCCCTGTTATCATATACTCAGTCCTGTTACTGTCGCTCAGCCCTGTTACTGTCATTTAGTCCTTTTAATGTCATTCAGTCCTGTTACTGTAGTTGAATCAGGTTACTGTCACTCAGCCATTTTATAGCCACTCATTCCTTTTACTGTCACTCAGCCCTGTTACTGTCACTCAGTTCTGTTTTGGTCACTCAGTCCTGCTACTGTCATTTAGTCCTGTTACTCTCACACAGTCCTGCTGCTGTAACTTACTTCTACTACTGTGACTTACTCTTGTTACCGTCATTTAGTCCTGTTACTGTCAATTACTCATCTTACTGTCACTCAGCCCTGTTACTGTTATTTAGTCCTTTTACTGTCATTCATAATGGCCACTCATTCTTTTTACTGTCACTCAGCCCTGTTACTGTCACTCACTCTTATTACTATCACTCAGTCCTGTTAGGGCCAAAGAATAACAAACAGCGAGCCTGTCTAGAGTTCAGTCTCTTAGCGTTCTGTAAATAGGTTAAATTTTTTTGGTCAGTCCAAACCACAAACAGATGTTCTTCCATTCAGTGCCTCCACTCCCCCAGAGCAAGCTTAATGGCTAGCAGCTTGCGATTTACCACATTGTTATTATGTTCGGCTGGGGACAGGTGACAGGAGTAGAAGGCACAGGGATGGAGCTTTCCATCTTGGGTTGAACACTGAGAGAGGACTGCCCCAACACCTATGTCCGAAGCATTCCCTTCCACAATGAATTGTTTGTCTGGGTCCGGTTGCACGAGTATGGGAGCTGAGATGAATATCTCCTTGATCTGCTTAAATGCAGACTCTGCCTCTGAAGACCAACAAAAGGGAGATTTAATGGAAGTAAGTTGGGTGAATGGTGCGACTACCTGACTGTAGTTCTGGATGAAGCGGTGGTAGAAGTTGGCGAAACCCAGGAACCTTTGAAGCTGTTTACGGGAGGTAGGTTCCGGCCAGTCAGTGACATCCCTAATTTTTTCCGGATCGGTCTTCACCTGCCCTCCATCAAAGATGTAACCAAGGAATGTGACTGAGGGGACATGGAATTCACATTTCTCTGCCTTGACGTACAATCTGTTTTCCAACAGCCTTTGCAGCACCTGTCTGACGTGGAGTTTGTGTTCTTCTAGAGATCTTGAAAAGATTAGTATGTCATCTAGATAAACAAATACAAACTGGTTAAGGAAATCTCTGAGAACATCATTGACCAATGCTTGAAAAACAGCTGGGGGATTGGTAAGCCCAAACAGCATGACCAGGTACTCAAAATGCCCCAGAGGGGTGTTAAATGCCATCTTCCACTCATCTCCTTCCCTTATACGCACTAGACGGTAGGCATTTCGCAGATCCAGCTTAGAAAATATGGTAGCTTCTTGAATGGGCTCGAAAGCCGACGAGATAAGTCTTATTCTTGATAGTGATTAGATTGAGACCTGGGAAGTCGATGCATGGTCTGAGAGTTTTGTCACTCTTTTCAACGAAGAAAAATCCGGCCCCAACAGGGGAAGAACATGGGTGAATGATTCCTGCAGCGGGTCTGGGTCTTGTGAGTAATGGTGGTAAGGGTTTGTCCATTGAGAGCTGTTACAGAAATGGGGGTAGGCAGAGGCTCCATGGGAATGTTCAAAGTATTAGCTAGGCTAGCGTCTAGCAGGTTTTGTTCTGCCCCAGAGTCGACTAATGCTTGGAGATTGTGGGTTACTTGACCCATTTGAAGAACAGCTGGTAATATTAAGTGTACAGGACTGGTTTTGATTACACCGCCCACTCGTATTCCTGCTTCTATGGGTGAGCTTTCTCTTTTGGGTGAACTGGGCAAGAGGCCAAGTAGTCTCCCTTTGTACTACAGTAGATGCATTCACCAGCCTTAATTCTTCTGTCTTTCTCTGGTGTAAGTTGAGTCCTGCCAATCTGCATGGACTCGGAACTATCTGAAGACTGTGTCTGGGCAGTAGTGACTGGAAAATTTAGTGGCGGACGGGATGTTACATCCCGACACGGGACAGACTGAGAGGGTTTGTAGTTCCTTTCCAGACTTCTTTCTCGGAGACGGTTATCAATGCAGATGGACAGGGATACCAGATCCTCAAAAGATGATGGTTCTTCTCTGGAAGCCAACTGATCTTTCATTTAGTCATTTAGGAAGTTCAGAAAAATTCCTTGTAAGGAGTTTGATGACCAACCAGTCTCCCCGGCAAGGATTCTGAAGTCTATCACGAAGTCAGCCACACTCTGAGTCCACGTCTCCAGAATACGGATCGGGCAAGGGCGATGTAGCATCCCGGAAAACTGGATCAGGGGTAACATTTTGACTGGAGGGAAGAGCTGTTGGAGGTGAAGCAGCAAATTTAGGCAGAGGATCACCTGGAGAGACTGGGACAGGAACACAATCATGCAGGCTCTGAATTAGGCTAACAGTTTGGGCTAGGCACTGATGACTAATAGCTTGTTGTTCCAGCAAGGCTTGGATAGCTGTAGCATGCTCACCTAGCATTTGGCCATGTTTAGAGACAGCCATCTGAACGGTGTCCGCAGAGTCCATGTTTTTGGCCAGATTATTCTTTCACGACCCGCACGGGCAGATACACAAATGTGGACTCTAAAGCAGAACACTAAAAGGCCCCTTGAGTAAAAGATGATTTATTGAATGTATAGGTAAAGTGAAATAAGCCAGGAGAACTGGTGGAATCCAGAAGGAGAGTCCAAGTTTTTGGCTAGTACGAATTCCTGACTGGAGGAGGGGGCCCTGGCTGTTATGAGAGGAGCTGGGTCATCAGAGGGAGAGCAGTCTTTCCAGAGGCTCTGTGGTGATAGACTGGAGCATGGTGACTTGGACAGGACTGCTGACAGGAATCTACATAGAAGGATACCGAGTGCTGAGAACAAAGAGGACAGAGGTAAGGTTCCAACACAGAATATCTCTAGTTTCTCACAAGAGAGAGAGAGAGAGAGAGAGAGACCTGATTACCATGGTTGAAAGCAGATAATCTGGCAAAGACTGGTTGCTCCTGCTGCTCCTTAAGTAGTTCTTCCTGATTAAGCCAGATGGAACTCAGGTGTGTGAGCAGCAGTTAGCCAGGCTCCTCCCCAGTGGCTTCTGCAGCCTGCTCTGCCTCCACCTACCATTCAGACAACAAAACAACACCACAGCCAGGCAGAGATCATGACAGGAGAAGGAGGTTGGACTTGAGTGAACCCATGGCCATTGATGCCAGATCACATGTGTTTTATACTTATTTTGTTATATTGTATTAAATTACTAAATCGGGAACTGGTAGAATCTGTTTTATCGTTCACACATTAATGAAGACACGGAACTGGTGAGGTATAAAGAAAATGGTTCCTAACAACTATCTCTCATGGTTGTCACTCAGTCCTGTTACTGTCACTTTCTCCTGTTATTATCATACAGTCGTGTTACAGTCATTCAGTCCTGTTAGTGTCACTCACTCCTGTAATTATCATACAGTCCTGTTACTGTCATTCAGTCCTGTTACTGCCACAAAGTCCTGTTACTGTCATTCCATCATGTTACTGTCACTCAGCCCTGTAACTGTCATTCAGTCCTGTTACTGTCACTCAGCCCAGTGAGTGTCACTCAGTCCTGTTAAGGTCACTCAATCCTGTTACTGACACTCTGTCCGGTTACTGTCATTTAGTCCTGTTACTGTCACTCAGCCCTCTTACTGTCAATCAGTCTGGTTACTGGCATTCAATCCTGTTACTGTCACTCCGCCCAGTTAGTGTCACTCAGTTCTGTTACAGTCATTTAATCCTGTTAGTGTCACTCAGCTCTGTTATTGTCACTCACTCTTGTTACTGTCATTCAATCCAGTTACTGTCATTTAATCCTGTTAATGTCACCCAGTTCTGCAACAGTCATTCAGCCCTGTTGCTGTCATTCTGTCCTGTTACTGTCACTCATCCCTGTTAATGTCGCACACTATTGTTACTGTCACTCAGACATGTTACTGTCATTCACTCATGTTACTGTTACTCACTCCTGTTACTGTTTCTAAGTCCTGTCACTGTCACTCACTCCTGCTACTGTCACTCAGCCATGTTACTGTCCCTCACTCTTGTTACTGTCATTCAGTCCTGTTGCTGTCATTCAATCCTGTTACTGTGACTCAGTCCTGTTAGTATAATTCACTCCTGTTACTGTCACTCAGTCATTTAACTGTCACTCACTCCTGCTATTGTCACTCAGCCCTATTGCTCTCATTCTGTCCTGTTACTGTCACTCAGCCCTGTTACTGTCACTCACAATTGTTACTGTCACACAGTCCTGTTGCTGTCATTCAATCATGTCACTGTCACTCAGTCCTACTCAATTCAATTCAGTTTTAATTGTATAGCGCTTTTTACAATTGACATTGTCACAAAGCAGCTTTACATAGTAAAATTAATTTAAGGAGGAATCTAAA
>JBCNYH010093143.1:0-10342 GCA_039654325.1 Tandanus tandanus | reverse complement strand
CTCCCAGCAAGAAGGTTCTGGGAGACGGTAACCACTACGCCAAAGTGCATTTTATATTTAGTAAATGTTATTTTACTTCCAGTTGAATAATTATGTATTATTTATTGCCATGTGTTTCTAATTAGGGTTGCAGGAAGACTAGCTGTCTCTGGGCGAAGGCGGGGTACACCCTGACAGACCCTCGCAGAGCCAACACACACACAACCATTAACACTAAGACTCAGACCTAGGGGCAATTCGGAACAGTCAATTAGCCTACTGTGAATGTCTTTGGACTGTGGGAAGAAACCAGAGTACTCGGAGGAAACCCATGCAAGAAACGTTTCTTCTTGCTGTGAGGCGGATGTGCTAACCACTATGCCACCGTGCCGCCCTATTCATTATATATTCATATACTCTCACTCATTCCCTTATACACCAAGCCACTTACTCCTACTAGGGTCGAGGGGCAACTGACACCGGACAAAGATGGGGAACAGCCTGAACAGTTCTCCATGCCGTCGCAAGGCCATCACACACCACACAACCATTCACACTCACTCCAGGAAACCGGAGTGCCCGGAGGAAGTCCACGCAAGCACGGCGAGAAAATGCAAACTCCACATGGAAACGTCCTCACCGAGGCCCAGGACCTTCTTACTGTGAGGCAGACGTACTAACCACTACACCACCATGCCGCCCATAGTCATTATAACATTTTTTAAAACTAGGCTAATCAGGGGGTGAATACAGGAAGAACACTCCTCATGAAATGTTGCCTAGTAACAGGGATAGCAAAGTATGAACTTCAGATATTCATTCATTCATTAATTTTCTGAACCGCTTATTCCTAATTAGGGTTGGGGGAGGCTGGCGCCCATCTCAGCCGACTCTGGGCGAGGGCAGAGTACACCCTGGACAGCTCGCCAGGCCATCGCAGGACTTCAGATATTGTTTCTGGTTAAAAAGAGAATCAAAGCGAATCATGTGTGATTTTCCAGATCACTAGCACGGTTATTGGACGGGAGGAATAAGGTTGCAAGTGACATTTTTGGTGAAATCGAGAATTTTGCTCAATAGTACAGATGCTGATAACGCCCCTGTCACTTGCAACCTTATTCACACGTCAGGAGGTACATCAAGCACGTCCTTTCTCTCCCTTTCTCTTCAGTACAGAAAACAAACACAGTAACCCTGCCTTTAAAACTCAATTGAAATAGCTAACACAATTATTTGTTGGACTTACAATACATGGTTCTGGATTGGTTTAAGGGTTTGTTGGTGCTCAAGGAAGTCGTTTCATTAGGACTCAGAAGTAAATAAAGGCTTTCACTTACCATAAATTACAGCATCTCAAAGAAAGCGAAAATACCTTAAGGTACCGACTGATACCACCTTAATTTGCTTGGAACTTTTCATATGGCATGAACACACACACACACACACACACACACAGACACACACAGACACACACAGACACACACACACACACACACATAATTTTGACCTTTTGAGGACTTTGACCAAATAGAGGAGGTAGAAATTTGTAAAAATGCAAATAGAGAATGTGTCATTACCTGAAGTTGTCCAGCACTCACAGTACAAATACGGTGTGGTTTTTATCACGATACGGATTATATTTTGATTTTGATATACTGTATTAATCCCGCAAGGGAAATTTACTCTGCATTTCACCCATCCAAAGTGAGCACACACACACACACACACACACACACACACACACGTAAACAGTGAGCACACACACACTCCGAGCAGTGGGTTACCACACATTACAGCGCATGGAGAGCAGTTGGGGGTTCGGTGCCTTGCTCAAGGGCACTTCAGCCATGAAGGTGGAGGAAGGGAAGGTGCAGCTCACTCCCCCACCGCCACACATTTCTCCTGCTGGTTCGGGAATCAAACCAGTGACCTTTCGGTCCCAAACATGCTTCTCTAACCAATAGGCCACGGCTATATATGATGCTGTGACACGGAACAGCAGTCAACAAATAATCCGGAGCAAACTCATGCAAGCGCGGGGAGAAAATGCAAACTCCACACAGAAACTACCGAGCCCAGGACTCGAACCCAGCACCTTTCTGGTGTGAGGCAGACCTGCTAACCACTATTGCCACCATGCAGCCCTCTGTAAACTGCAGTAAAGTAATAAAGCTTTCTTAGTATTCATATTTATTTCAAAACAAACAACAACAGCAACACCTAACATCCTTGATCCAGAACTGAGATTGAACAAAGATCAGTTCTTCTGTCCTACAAAACACCTCACACAAAAGATGATAAGAACTGAGCAAAGGCAAAACGTAAAGGCTAAGAACTGTCCAACACATTACATGAGAAATCATGTAAGTCACAGCATTGTGTGGACAGAACTCAAAGCATTTCTACTCACACAATGTGACAAGAGATCACAGGATTGGGACTAAACTGCAGTGTGTTCATAAAAGAAAACAGAACAATCAGAATCGAAGGCTTCAGTTTCCGAGGGAGCGTAAAGATGGGACTCTAAAGTGATGGGAAAAGGTCATGTGATTTGATGAGTTCTGACTGATCCTGTTCCACAGTGACGGGTGTGTCAGAGTAAAGAAGGAAGCGCATGAAGCGATGTACCCATCATGCATAGTGGCTACTGTACAAGCTTCAGGAGGCAGTGTTCTGATCTGGGGTTGCTTCGGTTGGTCCGGTCGAGGCTCAGCAACACTAATTTGACATTAAAAAGAAGTCAGCGGATGACCTGAATGTACTGAATGGCCAGTTTTTCACATCAACGGATTATTTTATTCTCTGATGGCACATATACAAGATTCAGCCTCAGATAGTGAAAGAGTGGTTCAGGGAGCAGGAGGAATCGTTTTTCATGTGTGTTTTGGCACCCCGGGGTCCTGACTTTAACCCTATTGACAGTGGATAGGGATTCTGGAGAAGACTTTTTTGACTCTACCATCATTAACATAAGATTTCAGTGAAAACTCTGAACTAAAATAAAATCTGCGGCATTGCAAAAGGTTTATAGAAACAATGCCACAGTGGATGCATGTTGTGATCAAAGCTAAACGTGGAACAACAAAAGATTTGAGTTTGAATTTTTTGGCTGAAACACTGTAATGTACAAAAACAGCAAAATCAAATATAATTATTTACTCTGCATTAAGAAGCAACACTGAATGGGAAAAACGGTAAATCCAGTGTGGTTTTAGAATTTTAATTGAAGGCCGGATAAAAAAAAAAATCCCGGTTTCTAGTCAGAACTTTTTGAAAACCTAAATGCGGCACGCTTTTTTTTTAATGTAGGTAAAGTGACTGAAGCTGGGAACTCGAGCTGACTTCCAGCAATTTGTCGAGGAGATTTTTTAATAAGTAAACAAGAATAAATAACAAGATAATTTTCTGCTTCACAATCCACCCTAGATGAGAAGTCTTTCACATGTTCATTTAACATGTATTAAACTCTGAACCTCTCAACAACATGTACTTTTAGAAAAAATATGGTGCTTTTGTGTGTGTGTGTGTGTGTGTGTGTGTGTGTGTGTGTGTGTGTGTGTGAGTGTGTGTGTTTGTGTGTGATAGTACACGCAGGCATAGACATGTTTAAGTCTGTATGTGAGATATATGAACTACCAGCTTTGGCAGGTTAGAAGTTTTAACCCCAGATTTAAACAATGAACACATTGTTAGCAAAAATATTTTTACTTGTGCTAAACTGGTCGGAACACTTTGTAATGCTTTTTGCTCGGGTATGGATCGAAGCCTTCCCTGTTTATTTTCACCAGCTAAAGATTTCTCCTTTGTGACAGTAAGCGTTTAGTGTCCGCTCCCTGGTGGTTTATCACTTTTGGAATACAGCCTGTTTTTCACCAGGATTGGTGCGGTTTGTACAGCCCCATACCACGCGTGTATGTAGCACAGCTGCAGTTTGTTTACGGGTTGAATGACTCGGCTGACTCACAAGATGGCGGGCGCAGGAATTATGCGAGGTGCGTGACGTCATCGGAAACCCATCTATAGAACGCCAGCCTTGTTCCAAAAATCTTCAGAAAATAGAACTATTTCAAACAGAACTAAACCAACCCCACCATCACGATCACAGCATCTAACACCCAATCACCTTCCATGTCGTTTTCACGTTGTCTGAGGTGCTTTGTGAAGTTTTGAGCGTTTTTCGAAAATAAAGAAATCAATAAAATAATAGATGCGGTGCCCATTTCTTGGCGCGGGCGCTGATGAGAAAGTGGGACATTTTTAACCAGCCTAATAAGAATTTGCACAAAGCAACTGCAATGAAAAAAACGTCTGGAGTGTTTATCCACAGTTTTATTTTGTTTTATAACTTCGACAACTTCTCACTACGTGATCTAAAAACAGATATCACCCACAGTCCCCTGGGGTTTTGGTGTTTGATCGTGTAATTTCACTTGGTATCCGTTGGTTTAGAGAATCTGAGCTGAGGATTATCCTGCTAGTAAAACTGGAGCAGGAAAAGAGTCCAACAGGTAACTTCATCCTGGGTGGTGAGAACCGTTAAAATCAGGTCCGAACGGTTCCAGAAAATCCGTCATTTAATGAAAAGAAACACAAATCATCACTACAGTAAGGATTCCTGCTGTACGGTTCAGAGACGGAGGAGAGAAAAACAGAAGAAGAGGAAAAATCTGGTCTACTTCAGAACACTCCACTGAAAATATGTTCAGTAATAATAAATATTGCTCTAATGATATTTATCTTCTGGACTGAGGTTGTACAGATAAAGTAGAAGAAGAAGAACAATGAAAAGTAGGAAAGCCAGTGATTCTGATTAATGTGTTAATCTGGATGAGTCACAGAAAGTACAATCCTTATAGCCCCCCTCCCCCTCCCCTTTACCTTCTGTAAATTCGACAGATTAAAGGGAAGTTCGCCCTCTAGTGGCATCATAGTAAAATACACATTTCACAAAATGAAACTTGCAAAAAGGAGGAAGCAATTTATCTACTTTAAAGCTCTCTCTCTCTCTCTCTCTCTCTCTCTCTCTCTCTCTCTCTCTCTCTCTCTCTGTGTGTGTGTTAAGCTTTTGATAGATATTATATTTTAATGCTCATCTAATACATCCAGCCATCACTGGAAACCACTACAGCAATGGTCTCCTATTACTGAAATAAATATAAATAAAGGTCCACTGGCATTCCAGCAAAACCTGATTAACAGGAAATCAGTGTGAGATCGAAGATATCATTTTGTGCCAGCAAGCAGCGCAAAGGAACAGATCTTCACAACCCAGTACACCAGACTACACCTGGATTCTCCCAAAGCATTCATTTCACCTCCAGGTTTTAAAGTAAGTAAAAAAAGATGCTCTGTTTGAATTGAGAGAAAGCTTTACTGGGAAAAACAACAACAACAGTTTAAGTAGGTGAACTTCCACCTTTTATTTGCAATGCTTTTAATTTTATTTTACCACATTATTTAATTTATAATATATTTTTTTATAAAATATATTTTCTGCCAACTCAAAGATCTGAAAAAAAAAAAATAAAAAATTCTTCTGAACTTCTCAACTGATTGACGCATTTATACCTGTACTACTTCCCTATACCATTCCTACCCTATACAGAATGTCTTCCAACTCTGGCTCAAGACAAGATTTTTTTATTGCAGTAGGAAGAAATAATAATAGTTGTATAATAAATAAAATGATAGTTAAGCTAATAAAGCCTCTAAATAAGCACTAGACATTCTTTGGAAGTTCAGTGTGTGTTTGTGCTCCGCCAGTTTGCACAACCAGTTATGAAGCAAAACTTATTTTAAGCTGCTTTTACACAGGCACTTGTGCCAGAACAGGCACTTGTGCCTGGAACAAGATGCCCCTGGCGCACTTACCTGTGTGAAAATGATTTGTTTCCCAGAAAAACTTGACACCGCTGCGTGCAACTTGCTCCAATTTTTAAAGTGGCAACTTGTTCCCGCTCTCATGTAAAAGTAGCTTAAATCAGACAGACACAGGAAGACAAAATTTCATTCTGTTTCAAATGACTTAATAAGACAATAAAGTCTTGAGTTATTAATCAACCGAGCCAGAAACAAAAACGTTTTGGGGGGAAAAGGACATAAATGGACATCACATACATATTGGTAACAGGTCACAAGCAGAAGTTTGTTGTTTAGAGCCACTAAGGGGTGGTTCAACATTTTCAATATTCTCACGAGCGTACAATCTGTATGTTCGGGGGGAGACGTCAGCGCCCAGCATATGCTTTTCAAACATAATGTAAATGTCAGTCAAAATGAACAATTCATGTCCGCTTTCAGCCTTTGCAATCTCGCTACACTGAACACCGAACACTGAACTAATCACCGAGCAGATTGTACAGTTATTACGAGTGCCTGACTAGTCCATTCAACCTCTCTGTAATTAGCCTTCCAATCATAATGATATTTGCATTGTATGCCATATTATACCTGGAAGATGTATTACAGACATACAGTATTGTATTATAAAATATATTTGATCACTTGGTCGTTCCGGTGTCAGTGTACTTACTGCTCAAGCTGCTTTTCACAACAGACAGAGCAAACGCGGATTTCAGATCTGTTCCACTGGGTTTAGAGAGACCAACGTCGAAATCTATTTAATTTAGAATTAAACGCCCACAGACATATCACTATACATTAAAGCTCTGTAAATAAAGTGCGCTGGTTAAAGTTGGTAATGTGTGCTCTTATAGTCTGACACCTTAATCAGTGATCTACAGCTCAGCTCTATTCAAGAATTTAATTAGAAATAGCTAATTTCATCTCTATTAACTTTACAGCTGGTGCAAGAGCTCTTAGAGGCAGGAACATAGACACGTCAGGTCTACACACACAGACAGAGAGAGAAAGCTACGCAGAAGGTGTGTGTGTGTGTGTAGACCTGACGTGTCTATGTTCTGGCCTCTAAGAGCTACTCTAAGCCACTGATTAGATAATTAGAAGTTCAACTTCGTCTTCAGGTTAGACAGAGCATGCGTGTGTCTGAAGATTTCACATGTAGAGAGGAAAAGAGAAAGAAAGACAGACAATATACCAGTTGGTGCCACGTGAAAAGTCAGGGAATGCATGTGTTTGCTCCACCAGTCATATTAAAGTAGATCTGTTTTGGGGAATAATTAATGTATTAACAGGTATTGATCATCCACGGCTTTCTGAACTTTTTTTTGTTCGAACAGGAATTACAAGAATTATGAATATTAAAAATCATCATAAATATTATAGTTATATAAATATATAAATGCCTTTTCACTTGTCCGATGGCGAACAGTTTTCTTGTAGACTATGCAAGAAATATAAAAATAACAGTAAAATATCCTAACAAAAATCTCTTCCAGGTAATTATGCTCTGATCTGACATGAACGCATCTCAGAGAAGGGCACAGGTTTTTACACGCAGCGTAATTTATTATTTCTTGATAGAGAAGTAAATAAAAGCTTGTCGTCAGATTCAGAGGAGGTACAAAAGGAGAGGACACAACAGGTTTAATCTTGGACAAATGAAAGTTTGGATGAACCTAAAGAGACCTGGGAAGGTGACGGTGGATGGTGGCAGGGTTGACAGCCTTTGCAATAGGAAAGGGACCCACAAAATGAGGGGCCAGCTTCCTGCAGTCCACAAGGAGGGAAAGGTCCCTTGTGGCAAGCCAAACCCTCTGGCACACCTGGTAGGGAAGAGCAGGAATGCGATGGTTGGCAGCCCAGATCAAATGAGATTCTTAGACCATGAGGAGGGTTCAACCAGCACATAACCAGCACAGTTTAGATTCTAGCTCCTGATTGATGTGCTCTGATTGTCTCTCGAATTGGGGATGACATCCAGATGAAAAAATTATTTGGATTCTCAGCAGCCTGCAAAATTCCACCCAAAACTGGGAAGTAAACTGGGGCCACCTTTTAGAAACAATCTTAGTGGGGAAACCGTGCAAAAGAAAGCTGTGTTAGATAAACAGTCCTGCCTTGTCCTTTGCAGTGGGTACCTGACTGATGGGTATCAGTTGGACCATCTTGAAAAAATGGTCAATGACCATCATGATAGCAGTCTTACCCTCTGAAGGGGGAAGTCCTGTGACAGAGTCCACTGACAGGTGGGACCAGGGACATCGTGGAACAGGAAAAGGCATCAGCAGCTCAGCTTTAGGGTGGTTGGAGGTCATGGACTCGGCAGATGGGACACAAGCTGCAACAAATTCCTTGGCATCAGGGGAGAAATTAGGCCACCAAAATTTCTGTTTGGGAACTGAGTCTTGGAGACACCAGGATGACAGAAAAGCCTTGAGCTGTGACAGAGGGACAGTACCTTGGAGCAGAGGTGATTGGAGACAAAAAGATAGTATCTAGGAGTCTCAGTAGGCGGAGGGTGAGAGGTGTGTGCAGCTCTTAACTTTTTTCCAGACTGACTCGATTCACAATAAGATGATCAATAGGTGGCAGGATATACTCTGGTGTATCTGGGTCCACAGCTGGTTTATCTGTGGAGTACTGACAGGACAAAGCATCAGGTTTGCCATTTTTGGACTCTGGTCGGTAACTCAAGGAGAATCGGAACCTGCTGAAAAGCATGGCCCACCTTGCTTGTTGAGGTTTCAATCTCTTTGCTTTCTTCAGGTATTCTAGATTTTTGTGGTCCATTCAAACCTCAAACGGGTGATCTGCTCCCTCCATCCAGTGCCTCCATTCATCTAGGGCAAGTTTTACCACCAGTAGTTCTCTCTCCCTCATGTTGTAGTTCTTTTCTGCAGAAATCAATATTCTGGAGTAAAAGGCACAGGGATGTAACCTCTGGTTGGCATTGGGACAAGATGGCTCCCACCCCAGAGTCTGAGGTATCTACCTCCACAACAAAAGGTAAGTGTGGATTAAGGATTCTAAGGATGGTAAAAATGAGAGGTAAGAGATAAAATGTTGTTTAAGTTTTTGGAAAACCTGTTCAGCAGTTTCAAACGAATGTGATCTTTGAGGATGTTAGTCGGCGGAGGGGAGAAGCAACAGCATTATACTGGTCATTGAACTGGCAGTAAAAGTTGGCAAAGCCAAGAAATCTTTGCAACTGTTTGCAATCTTGTGGTTGGGGCCAGTCTTTGACTGCAGCGACCTTTCCAGGATCCATCTCAATTTGTCCTAGAGAAAAAATAAGTCCAGGAAAGGATATGGTTATTTGGCAAAAGTCACTATTTTTGACTTTCACATAAAGCTGATTTTGCAGCAACCAAAGTAAAACCTGCCTGACGTGTTCATGTGATCTTTCAGGGACTGGGGAAAAAAATCTAAATGTTGTCAAGAGAAACAAAGACAAATGTATCCATTATGTCATGTAGTCATTGACCAGTGCCTGGAGGACAGCAGGGTCATCGGTGAGGCCGAATGGCATAACAAAGTATTCATAATGTCCTCAGGGAGTGTTGAAGGCCATTTTCCATTCATCACCCTCTTTAATTTGTACTAGACGGTAGGCATTGCAGAGATCTGGCATTGCGGAGACTTGGTGAACACCTTAGCTTCCTGGATCAACACAGAAGCAGAAGCACAGAGAGGCAGGGGATATCGGTTTTTCAGCCATAGTCTCATTTATCCCTCTGTAGTCAATGCATGGCCTAGGAGAACCATCTTTCTTATCAACTTGACAGCACAAACGAAAGCAAGGGGAGAACATGCAAACTCCACACAGAAACTCCCAAGCCCGGGAATCGAACCCAGGACCTTTTTGCTGTGAGCTGAACATGCCATCCACTAAGCCACCATGCCACGCTGCATTGTAAATGTATTGTATCATTTTAAAATGCAATAGACTAATGACTTGTTGGTGTTTTACATTACTCTGTGTTCTAATATTTTCTGTAGTAGTCTGTGGTGGATAAATAAACTGAGAATTTCTACTGAGGTGAAAGTCAAAGGATTAAATGTGTTATTTTATATGTATTGTAAGTAAAAATCATTTCTACATAGTTAATGTCATGTAAGTTAATGGCTTGTCTGGAAAATTACAAAAGGTAGAGTAAAATTATTTTGTGTGTAGAAATGTCAGTTTCAATGATGTATAGAGGATAATTTAATTAATAATCTGCCTGGTAACAGCTTACTCACAGGGTTTTGCATTGTAGATGGCTAGCATTATTTAATATCATTCACATTTACGGAATTTATCAGAAACCCTGTTACTGTACCGTCAGTCTAAACACCCTGGTGGAGGGGTTAAATGAAGTGTTAATTTAATTGCTTGGTGAAGAGGTATATCTTCAGTCTCCAGAGAATGTATATAAAAAATATGCAACTGTTGATATATTTGGAATGGCGAACAGTGGATTTTCATGAAAGCTTATATATTCATCTGTATTCAATGTCC
>JBCNYH010092954.1:0-10345 GCA_039654325.1 Tandanus tandanus | reverse complement strand
CTAGGTGTTTACATCACGCAGGACCTGACATGGTCCTGTCATGTTAACACCCTGATGAAGAAGGCCTGGCAGCGTCTCTTTCATCTCAGATGCCTGAAAGACTTTAAACTGCCCTCAAGGGTGCTAAAGACTTTCTACACTTGCACCATTGAGAGCATCCTGATGGGAAGTATCACAGCCTCGTTTGAAAACAGCACCAAACCGGACAGGCAAGCTCTCCAGAGGGTATCAAGCTTCCTGACCTGGACACTATATACAGCAAGCGGTGCTGGATCAAGGCCAGGAAGATAACGAAGGATCTCAGCCATCCCAACAATGGACTCTTCTCTCTGTTGCGGTGAGGGAAACGTTTCCATTCCTTGAAAGCAAACTGAGCGAATGAGGAGGAGCTTCTTTCTGCAGGCCGTTCGGGCCCTCAACCAAAACACTGGTACCTGGACCTACACATGAACATTACATCCTACCTCAGCTGATTGTTGCACACACAATTTGCACTCTGTACACCCTGCACTACTCTGCGCACACAACAACCACACTCACTGGACATCTTGTGTGCATACTGCACCAACACTTTACAGGCACTGGGTGTTTTAGGGTTGCCATAGCTCTTGCACACTACATATACATATATACACCCCACCAAGACATGGAGAGATGACACATAACAGTAGTTTTAAACAGCAGTTTCAACTCCTTAGCAATAATAAGCTATATTGTCCAAAAGGAGATAGTGAGACTCTTGCTTGAGTTTCTCATCCTTTAAGTCATCCTCTGTGTTGTCCTTTAATGTCCCTGTGGTTGCCTCCTCTGTGGCTCCTAGCAATGGTTTGTTGTCTTCTCTTGCTGAAGGGTGGACCATCACCGACATTTGTTTAATTTTGGACTGAATGCAGAGTCCTCTAAGCAGTGGAAACAGGCAGCATACTAGTACTGCTATTACCACTAGTACTATCTATCTAGCAAGCTATATCCCACTTGCATTGCCATTTTCACAAACCATCCTCCCCACCTACCAAAGAAACTGGTGAACCATTCTGTCGAGAACGTTACAAATCCCACATTCTTTTTCACTTCACATCGGAATTTGCCAAGCTTCTCCATCACTTGATAGAAGGAGCCTCCTGGGGCTGTATTGTTCGGGATACACGTACAGCACTCATCTCCAAAGAGCACACATACCCCTCCCTCTTTTGTCATCAGCCATTCCTTGTCTATTTTGCAATGTCATTATGCTGGTGGCAGATACTTGCTCTCCTAATGCATATAAAGCGTCATCCGTGTAATTAATGAATCTCTGCTGATTATAGTAGATATAGTTTATCCATTCTACATTTTTGTTCACGGTTATATGGACAAGAAATGATTCAAATCCTGCTGCTATTTCATTCCACGCCTTGTATTTGTTTGGGATTTCTCGTGGTCGTCCTGTGGAATCTGTGTATACTCTGGGGTCTGTCTTGTATGACCTTTTGGCCCTTTTCACCTCACTAATTTCTTCTTCTGTTTTAAACATTCGTACTTCCGTAATTATCATGATGCGTGTACACAAACCAGACCATTGTAGAGGTAGTGATTTTCTCAATTTCATACCTTCACACACTCACCAGATGTCTGCTAACAGTACTGTTTGGTGTTGTGGTATGGGGGGTAGTTTCCTATGCCACCCCATTATTATTTTGGACTTGATACTTTCTTGTGTCAGCTTGACCATTCCCCATTTGTCCTGAAATACATCTGCTGAGAAGTTCATGTTGTTTACATTCCAGGTTCTTCTACATTTTCCTGTAAAGTTTCCTACATCCATGCTTCCTCTATTCCTATAACATTAAAATGTATGACTTTTGACTCTATAAAAAGATATTTTTTCTTTTGCTGACCTCAATCTTATGGCTTGGGGCCACTTAGTTGCATGTCCACATCATTACAGTATGCACCAATAGGGGCAGATGCTTTTGCTCTGCAATTCCTCTGTTGGGAATGTTATATTGACCAGGGTGGAGTTTCTTACCATGGTTACTGTTACGTTTTCCACTGTTTTGGTCCCATACATTATTGCGATATCTTTTTGAAATGTCATACATGTCTCAGTGTTGTAGGGCAGTGGAACCACTTCCAATCTCCTCTTTCTGTTCACGCATACATTCTCCTTTTCCCTCAGTCCAGTCTCTGGCCATGAAATCCACCCATTGGTACCATGCGTTTGCCTGAGTTTTATGCCATAGTTCAGCTTTTGGATCTTTCTTTTCTTTGTATATTGCGTTTTCTTTTACTTGATCCTCATTCTCTGGTTCCCATTTCTCCATGTTGGGTATTGCCATGTCTTTTGCCTCTTTCTACCTCAGGTGAGGGGCTATCTTCAGTCTTCCATGTTCAACTTCTATAGTAATTTTGACCTCACTCATCCCCTTACTGGGCTCATATTCATTACTTTTTGCCTGAATCCTCCTATGTGTGGATCCTACCACACAGATGTACCTGACAGTGCCACTCTCAATTACATCCTGTTTCCTCGCACTGTATTATATTTTCTGGTCATAGCAGTCCGTGGCCTCATCCCATGTCCATATGACCGAGTGTGCTTTTATGTTTTGAATCAGTTGTGCCTTGTCTTGGTGTATTCCTGTCTTTCTTCATATCATGGTATCCCTCCTTCTGCATGGCGCACTTTGATCCCTACGTCCTCTTGGGTGCAGCCTGTTTATGTGGTGTGAGGCGTGGGACTCCATGCCAGTTTTCCCAAGTCAATGGTTCATGGTCTTCAGTCCAGCTTCCTTCCTGGGCCCCCTCCTTTCCTGGACCTTATTCAGTGAGCTAGCCCTTTTATTAGTGGTGGCTAGTGTTCCTTTCAGGTCAGTGGGGAGCATAACACGATTAAGTCGTTCCTTAAGTTGTTTGTGGATGTCGTATTGCTTAATATTAGAACTATTTGGATGAATTCTCGAAGTATCCAGATTATCCCTATGTATCTAATCGCTAGCATGACTGTCAATACATAGTAGCTTAGTGGTGGTGCCAGCCGACGATTTTCTTTCTGCAGCTTAGGTGCCAGTTTACGTCCTACCACCTCAATCTTCATTCTGGTTCATTAGTACTATCCTGGGCTATGTCTGCTAGATTCAGTGTTGTTAAGCCTGCTGCTTTGGATTCCGAATGATCCATGTCTTCTGGGTCAGTGTCCTCGTCTGCTAGCCTTGAGTGTGAGTCTTTCCACTTTGGTCCTTTTCCTGCAGCTCTACAATAGTGATTCAAGTGATACCAATATTCTCTACCTTCTATCTTGACTGCCGTTGGCGTTGCCAATGCTACCTTGAATTGTCCTTCTCTCCTTGGTTGGCCCCAATTTTTCCTTTTGAATACCTTAATATACATGTAGTCTCCGGGCTCTACCTGGCGAAGTTCTTATTTTTCTACTCTCACACCATGCATGGCCTCACAGACCTGGGAATACAGAGTTATATGTATTCAGGTCAGGTGTCTCAAATAGCTTGACATTTTGCCTTGTAGTTGCTCCAATAAAGGGCTCTTGCAAGGCCCCTGAGTAAAAGCTACCGGCATTGGCCGCCCTGTAACCATTTCATGTGGTGTCAAATGAGTGTTTCTGTTGGTTTGAGGATGCATTTTCTTCTGTGCTAACGGCAATGCTTGTACCCAGTTCAACTTAGTGCTCCCACAGATCGTAGCTGTCTTGTCCTTCAGTACTCCATTTGCTCTTTCTACAATGCCTTGGGACTGTGGGTAGTACACAAAACCTAAACGGAGCTTCAAGCATGAGGCCTCTGCCATAGTTTCATTACTTCGTTCACAAAGTGGGGACCATTTCCTGATCTCAGCTGATCTGGAATTCCAAAATGAGGAATCACTTTCCTGCACAGAAACTTAACCACTGTCTTGGCATCTTTCTTGGTTGTGGCCTGTGCTTCCACCCACTGGCTGAATCGATCTATCACAACCAGAATGTACCTTTTACCCTCTTGTCTTTCTGTGGGTCCCATGCCCACAAAATCCAGTACTAGATGTCAAAATGGTCCCTGGAATTCCTAACCTTGCGTGTTGTGTTGCGTTACGCAAGTATGGAGACCACCAGTCTGTGCGAATTGTCTCAATGATTTTCCTGCGATCACAATGATCTATCCCATGTGCCTCTTTGATTAGCATTGGAAGAACCCTAGTGGGCTACAAACCATCCATCACAACTTCTCCATGTCCTAAACTGGGGATCTAACACTGTGCCTCGCTTTTTCCACAATTCCCTCTCTTCCACTGAGGCTGACACTTGAAACGCTCTGACATCGGCCATTGTGACCTGCATCTGCCCATTATCACCTGGTTCTCCCGCCTGCATCAACACCATAGCACATGTGTATCTTATTAGAGCCTTTATAGCTACCTCGTCAGCTGCTACATTTCCTCTGCTAACCCATTCTCCATCTGACTTGTAAGCTCTACATTTTACAATTGCCAATTCTTAAGGGAGCATCATTACCCCTAACAGTTCTGAAATTGCTGGCCTGTGTATGACAGCTAACCCATCGTCTCTCTGGAAGCCTCTTTGTGCCCAAATTGGCCCCAACACGACATACTCCGTAAGCATCAGCCGAATCAGTGTATATTGTGCACATTTTACCTGCTCCAAGTTTGCATGCCGCTATTAGTGCTTTTATCTCTGCCAATTGGGCAGAGCCTGGTTGTGGCACTGCCACAGGCATTACTGTGGAAAAGGACACACTGAGCATTGGGCAGTGGTTCTGCTTCTAAGTCTGATCTGGCTTTTAGGTATTTTTCTGTCTATTCAGCACACTCATGTGGAACTCCCTCTTCTGGGAGCATCAACTTGCAAGATTTATTGTGCGGCACATCTCATTTATTAGCTCTGGGGCTGATAGAATAACATCATAGCCTGTTCTTCGAGCACTAGTTAGCACAACATTTTGACTGGTCAACAGTGCATGTATGGCATGTGGAAGTGTACAGGATCACTGTATGCCCCATCGTGATTGATGGTGCCTTCTGATAGGCAAATGCTGCTGCTGCCAATCCTTGATGGCATGGTGGCATGCCCTTCTCCACACTATCAAGTGCTGTACTAATGTAATGTACAGGCCATTTTCCCATGCCTTTTTGGTCCTGTGCCAGCACTGCAGAGGCAAACCCTCTTCCCTCAGATACATACAAATAGAATGGCTTGCTGTAGTCAGGACATGCCAGTGCCGGTGCAAATGACAAGGCAGTCTTATATATTATATTAAAGGCTGCTTTCACTTCCTCTGTCCATGTCAATGCGGCATTGGATTTTGTTTGGTCTGCTGCTTTCACTATGTCCCTAAGTGGCTGTGTTTTCATAGCAAAATCACAAATCCAAGGTCTACTTAATCCAGCTAAACTCAAGAATGATAGCATTTGCTCAACATTCTGAGGTCTAGGAACTTTTCAGATTGTTTCCACGTGTTCTTGATAAATATTTCGTGTAGTGCCTTTGAGCACTCTACCTAAGTATTCTACCTTTTGCTGGCAGAATTGCAACTTTTCTTTACTTATTTTGTGCCCAATTACTGCCAGAGTTGTCAGGACATTCACTTAGTCTTGCATAACTTGCTCTTTGGTTTGACTGCAGATTAACAGATCATCCACATATTGCAATATTGTACGGGACAAATCCAAATCGACAAGGTCTCGAGCCAAAACTTGGATGAAAACTGATGAACTTTCACAATAACCCTGTTGCAGTATTGTATATGTGGATTGCTGTCCCCCATAAGTAAAGGCAAACAAAAATTGTGAATTTGGATGCAGTGGGACACTAAAAAATGTTGAGCACAGACCATTTTGTACCTTCTGGAATGTTGGACAAAAGAGTGTGTGGATCAGGGACTACTGAATATTCTGCTATAACCACTTAACTGGTCGCAAATCATGGACCAGTCTCCATTTGTCTGAATTTGGATTTCTGACCAGAAAGATGGGAGTGTTGCAATTACTTTTCGCTGGGACCAGGACTCCTGCTTCCAGTAATCCTTGATCCTTTACCCCCATTATTGCTTCCTTCGACAAGGGATACTGTTTTTGATATGGCAGTAGTGCTCCTTGTAAGCTTGTAAGCTGTATCTTAACTAAACCTGCTGACTTTACTAACCCTACATCTTTTGGGTGTTTGGTCCACAACTGATCTGGTACTTGTGCTAATGTTTCGCGTCTTTCTTCCTCTGTGAGCTCCTGCTCTTCTGCCCATTGGGGCAGTTGTTTCATTTGCCCTTATTTATCCTTACATTTTCTGCCCTACTTATCAGCACTGTCTGTGGCCTTACCTCATCTACTGCTACCTGCTCTATCCTGAGAAAATATATCTGGTGATACACTGACTCTGTGTCCTACCTGTGTCCATTGTGTCACCTGACTCACTTCCTTCACCATTTGGTCCTAATACTTTTGATTTAAAACTCTGCCAGATCAGCAGGGAGACATGAGGAGACACATCAGTGTTCTGGTACCACTGTCAAAGTTGTCTTGGCAGTTGAACTGTCGCGGCAATCCCTTGGGGTCCAACTATGAGGTTTATAGCTTTCAGAGTGTACTGTGTTTTTGCCACTTGTTCATCCCACATGACTTCATTGTCTTCATTCTGTCCCTCTTCATCATACATCATTGTGCAGCGCCATGGTTCTCTGCTTGATTGACAATTTGGCCTCATTTTGATAAGCTAGGGCTTTCATTGTGTAAAACTGAACAACACACTTTCTGTGTTGTTCATTTCCAGCAAATACACTTTGTCCATCACACATCCCTTCAATCTTGTTTCCATTATAAGGCATTGCTGGGCCAAATGTTCTGGGAGCTCCACCCAAACTCCTCTTTCTCCACACTGTATTTTAGCTCCTATCCTACAGAGCACATCTCTTCCAAATAAATTTGCTGGGGTATCTGGGGAAAATAGTAACAGTGCTTACACTGATACCCCTTGTATATTTAGCTCTTGAGGCTCAGTAAATCGTAAATTCTGTTTTCCCTGATAAGCCTACTGTTTACCCCCTGTACCACAACACCAAAGCCTACTGAGCTCTGAGCCTTCTTTTCCTATACTTGTACAGGTTGCACCTGTGTCGATTAAAAATGATGAGCGAATTTGTCTTTCTTCTAGTATTGGGATGGTGGGTTCTTGAGCAGGGTGCAGTGAGATGGCATACTGTACCAGCTCCCCATCTGGCTTCTCTGGGCCTCTTCACATGCTACCCAGGGGCGCTGGTCCTTGGGGCAGTTGATTGGGCCCCATCCGGGGTCCTGTCCAGTTTCCCTGAGTTCAGCCCGAGTTCGCTGGTCCTTGGGGCAGTTGATTGGGCCCCATCCAGGGTCCTGTCAAGTTTCCCTGACTTTGCCAGACTTGATTTCTGCCCCCGAGTTCGCTGGTCCTTGGGGCAGTTGATTGGGCCCCATCCAGGGTCCTGTCCAGTTTTTCTGACCTTGCCATCCTTGATTTTGCTGGGAGTTACCTCTTAGGGGTACCATCAACCCTCCTTGTTGATAGGCATATGGGCAGTATCGTTTTAAGTGTTGTGAGTCTTGGCATACCCAACACCCTCTTCCTCTTCTTCCTTGGTTCATTGGAGCTCTTCCTCTTGAAGGATGTTGATATACTCATCCTCCTTGACCGTGTCCTCATCCCTGACCCCTTCCTTGATTCTGGGGAGGGTATTGTTGAAACTGGGGGTACGTTGCCATGGGCGGAGGCACATAATAGGCGGGTTGCACCTGCAGTGGTTGGGCCGCTGGCACGGCTTGCATCATGGCTGCTGGCTGTGGCACTGGAGGTGCAGGCTGAGCCACTGTGGGCACCACTAGTTGTGCCACCAGCACTGCTGCCTGCTTTGCTATGTTCTTCTCCTCCTTCTTCCTTGTGGGCCAACTCATTCAGCTGGGCCTTGTGGAGCTGCATCACCAGGCTGTCAGCTGCCTTTTTCGCCTCTCTCTTTGTCTTTGTAGTTCTACATAATATATTACACTGGCCTCAACAGTGGAACAAGCCATTGTAGTCAATCCCACTACTGTGACCAGTTGCTCTTGGACCTCAACTGGAAGAGCTTTCTTTACCAACATGCAGAATAGGGTTTGGCTTGCCACCGTTTCATCCCATGCTCCTCCCATCTCTTCTCTCTATGCCTTTTGTAGCTACAACACAAACTCCTCTATACTCTTGCTCACTTTCAGTAATATCTTCTCCACTCTCCCTGGATCTACCCGCATTGAGTATGCATTCCTTAGAGATTGCCAGAGCAGGTTGCGGTAATTCCCAAATGATCTTGAGTGGTATTTTTGTCCCTCAGCCTCTCCTCTCAAATTAACATGGTCAAATATTTCAATCATTTTGGCCTTGCCAAGTGATTGAGACCATATGGCTTAGATGTCTCCTAGTGCCAGCACCTGTCCCATCGTCTGCTTCTCAAATCATGTGATCCATTTTTGAGCTCCTTTGCAGATGCTTGGCAACCTGCTGATCAGTCCCATCAGGTCCATGAACAACCAGGGGGCATAGGCTATCTCGTGGCCTTTTATTATCACTGGCAACTGAAACACCACTCCCGCTGTACACCGGTCCACTCATTGTTCAGTTCTTCATCGCTTTCTGGGGGGTATTTCTTTGTTCCTTCTTTTTCTGTGCTCCTTTTTCTGTGCTCCTTTCTGTGTCATTCAGAATAACATTTTACTGCAGGTTTTGCATGTATGTGACAAATAAAATTCTTTATGAGAAAAGCAAGGAAACCAGTGCCAATCAGGATTTTGGAATTGAGATCCAATACAGTTATTATTAATTATTATTCCTTTTTATAACATTCAAAGTCCCATGCCAGATCGTACTCACTCTTCCAGCTTTCCCTCTAGTCTGGGATATATCTTTTTTGACCTTGCTCTGGGCACAGTACTACCCTTTCTCCTTCACCTTCATTCAGTCTGTATATCATGTCGCCTTTGAACTGGCCTCCTATCTCTAGATTCACTCTTTGTGGTCATTCCGCGAGTTGAGGATAAATCCCTGCTGTCCGTGTGACAGGCATCTTTCTGTACCGGGGTGGCTTCTTCTGTTTCTCAAGGTCCTCCACTGGTGGGGCTGTGGGCTTCTTCTCCCTTTTGTCCCCAAGCTTTATCTGCTCTTCTCCTTCCACCTGGAACCAACTTACAATCTCTTTCTTCCTATCCATCTTTTCACCCCTTTCCTTCTTTATCTCTCCCCAACACTGTAGCCTCTCCTTCATCTTTTCACACCTCTCATCATTAAATGTGCCCTCGACTGGCCACTGCAATTCACCACATGTACGGTCATTCCATTTTTTCATGTACTTTTTGACCTCCTTTCTGCTTCTTTGTGCTTTAATAAGATTACCCTGGGTTCAAATGTAATTGTAACCTTTAACCCTGAACAATAATTACCCTGTGGTGGACTTTCTCTAAATAATTCCACTACAGGCTCATTGTCCACCATTTGTGGATAACAAACAAAATCAAACACAGATAGGGTGGCTTGTCGAGGCTTTGGGGATTCTACCAATGCACATAATACTGGGCTTAGTACTCAAGGCCTCCAGAGACATTTAACCCTTTCTACCCAATTTATTTCAGGAAATTGCCAACTCAATATATCTAATCTATTAAAGTCTGTCAGTGCCCACAATTTATCACTGATATCCTGTTCTGTCTCTCTCCTTTCAGCCCCGCTCATGTCTTTGTATGTTCTCTTGTCCAAGAAATGTGTTCTTAATCCCTTTGTCTCTATGGCTAATTCTGCCATACATCCTATATACCACTGTTCTTTTCTCTACCCTTTTACTTTCGTTTTCACACCTCTTCTTTCCCACTGTATGGTGGGGCTTTCCCCATGTATGTTAACTCATGTCTGTGTGTGTGTGCTTCCACTGTTTCCTGTGGGCCAGTGCCTACTTACCTCTACCTACCATTTCTCTCTCCCCTTTAAAGTTTTATGCTTATACCAGTACCTACCCCAGTCACCTGATTATCCACACTCCTAAATTAATTTCGACTTTTATTACTCCCAATACTATTTCCACACACACACACAACAACCTGTTGCTAGCAGCCACTCTTCTATTTAACAACATATTTCTAACAGGGGCATATCAATCAGCTCAATATATCATGTCAGTAGCACATTAACACTGAACAGATTTCCTCAGGTCCAACCCTGCATTCCCCAAAACTTAATGTCTGCAGAGACAATAGCATTGTTCAATAAATTTTCCCAAAAAAATTATAGAGAAGTAATTTTTTAAACTTCTTTTTATTAGGAGCCCCTTAAGACAAAAGTGGTGGTGGATAATCTTCACTGCACACTACTGTGTTTACA
>JBCNYH010092499.1:0-10361 GCA_039654325.1 Tandanus tandanus | reverse complement strand
TATATCAGCGAAGGCTGAGTTTAAGTGTGATAATGATGACACTGACAAACTGTGAGTGACTGTCATTTTTATTTAAGCCTTATCCAATTGGAATAATTACTGTATTTTCAATCCCAAGACAGTGGACCAATCAAACTAGGCCATTCCTGTGTGGTATATACTAATACCCCACATATCTTATTCAGTGTAGAAATAGCTAACAAACATATTTGTTAATCGATGCCGCATATGTAGCAAAAGCTATTGGCCTGTGAACCATACAAATACTCTCTCTCTCTCTCTCTCTCTCTCTCTCTCTCTCTCTTTACCCTGTGTCTTTATAAATCTCAAATATTTATTATTTTACACCCTCCAGATTAGGTACAGATAAGGACTGATGTTTTACAGTGGGGTTAAAAATAAAAAAGTATATTAAAAATGCCAGATAGAGTCGGAGTACTTCTATTTTGCATAATTACCTTTCGGGTGAGCTACACGGAAGGTTCTATGACATGTCGATTTTTGTTCCACAGGAAATTGTGTGTGTGTGTGTGTTTGTCTATTCGCAGTCCACGAGTGCACGCTCGGTTCTCGTAAGTTATTACATTTCGCATGAGCTATATATTATTCATCTTATTATTACTGGACATTTGAGAGCTTACGGAAATTATACTAAAGTGAAGTAATATCACGATAATCATTACATTTACATAGACAGGAACTTTACAGTAGGTCTAACGCCAGGATTTCATTAAATCATTACAAGTTCAACCTCTTGTTCAAGTTAGACGGAGCATGGATGTGTCGGAGTACCCATAACATAAGCGAAAGGTCAGTTAACGCGTGTGTTCGCTCCATCAGTCATTTTCTAAGTGAGTACAAGTAAAAAAATGATAACTGATAACTTTCGATCAAAACGCCTCAACACGTGCATGAGTAGAAGAGATGAGGCAGGAGGAAAATCTGACCTTCAGCACAAATTACTTATCATGGTTTATATCAAAATCAAAAGTAAACAGACACCATTATTTTTGGAAGATTTATACACAGATATACATAAACATAGTACCCAAGTTGAAGGAGATCCCTCACAGCAGTATTCCGACTCATTTGGAGTTTCTCTGCAACATCAGTTGCCTTACAACGGGGATTATATTCAGCAGTCCTCTCGTCAGAGAGCCCAGGTGGACCTCAGCGGGAGGCTGTTGATGCCTTCCCTTTGCTGGTGAATTGTACAAGCACTCTGTGGACTGTGGTAAGAGGAATCCCAAGACTGACCCACAATACGCCCTCTTCGAAAAGTCCGACAATTCTTTTACTCCTGTTGTTATAGCTAGTTGCTATAAACTATTAGCGGAGCTCCATACTAATGCAAATATCATAAAGCCATGAGCTCGATTTTGTTTTCCGAGCGTCCTGCTCACGTTCCCACACAGGCAGCGCAATAAATAAAAAAAAAGCCAAGAAAAATATATAGCACGCGCTGCAACCATTGGCGCTGAGTGCACTTGCACTTCACAGCTTATTATCTTACTTTACTCTCACTTTTCGAGGCTCTGCTTTTAGGGAGTGCCTAAATATTTATATTTATTCTGATCCTTTCTGTTTTGTTCCCAGAATTTCAATGTAAAATTTTAAATGTAAAATCCTGCTAGTATTTTATGTTCCATCCACTTAAGGTAGTCTTTAATGATAAAACCATACGAACTCAAGGTTGATCATACGGACAATATACGAAGCTTTTGGTTTCTGCTAAAGTACTCTCCTCAGACATGTTGTGGTGTACATAACAATTACACAAGGAGAAACTGCCCCCACTGTCATCGCCTTGTGCATTGTTACGGTTCTTGTGAGATCTCTCTCAGTCTTTGTCCTTGCTTTTTGAAGCACCAGAGACTAAACAACACTGAGGGAAGAGACCAAACCATAAGCATCTACAGTATGGTGTGAGTCCCTTTTCAAAATAATAATCAAATGATAAGCAAAAGCAGTGCTACATCTTACTTCGAAACTGGCTTTCATCTAACCCATCTTTTCGGGCAAGATGACATTTCCTAGTCTCCAAGGCATTATGACAAATTCAATATAAATTCCACTTTTGAAGGAAAACGACTGCACAAATTGATACTGAAATCAGCTTGCTGTAGTTTGCTGTGGTGTGACCTAATTTAAAATTGCCCAATTTGTCCTTCTCTTCTGTCCATACATGTGACATATGTGCAAATAAAAAAAAATGGAAGACAGAAATATATTTTTTAGAATATCCTTAATTTGTTTTTGATGCCCTGCAATGGACCGAATTCCCATCCAAAGTTCATTCCAGGCTCACCCGCAGCGTTCCTAGACCACTGCATTCCTTACCAGGAAAAATAGTTACTGAAGATGAATGACTGGAAAATAATTGAATGTCTTTTAACTTGTCAGAAGAAAAGTTTGAAAAATATTTCTTTGCATTCCATTTTTTTTAACCATTCATTCATTTTCTAAGCCGCTAATCCTAATCCTAATTAGGGTCGCGGGGAGGCTGGCACCTTTCTTAGCCGACCCTGGGTGAGGGTGGGGTACACCCTGGACAGCTCGCCAGGCCATCACAGGGCCAACATGCACACAACCATTCATACTTACATCTAGGGGCAATTTGGAACAGCCAATTAGCCTACTGTGTCATGTTTTTGGACTGTGGGAGAAAACCGGAGTACCCGGAGGGAACCCATGCAAGCACTGGGAGAACATGTAAACTCCACACAGAATTGAACCCGCGACCTTCTTGTTGTGAGGCGGACGTCTTAAACACTGCGCCACCGTGCCTTTTTTAAACCTACACTAGTGTGTAGTGAAGATTATACACCACCACTTTTGTCTAAAAGGGCTCCTAATAAAAAGAAGTAAAAAAATTTTCTGTATAATTTTTTGGTGAAAATGTATTGAACAATGCTATTGCAGGCAATGAGAACCAAAAAAATAATTCTGACAAGTATATTGAGATAAAAGTATGGCTAACAATCAAAAACACTAAAATGACAAATTTTTCAGGAAAACTGAAAGGTGACGCAAATTGTATTTTTTTTATTTTTGCACAGCATGAATGAACTTCCATATGGTTTGAAGTTCATTCATGCTATGCAAAAGTCCAAAAAAGAAAATTTGTGACACCTTTCAAAAAAACGTGGATCTTCACGATTTATGACCACACCTGGAGTACAATTGGGGTATTAAAAGGGGGCAGGGGCGCTAAAGAGCAATCAATGGAGTAAGACATGTTTTCACTGAGCTCCCATCCAACCTTCACTATATATATAAATATGTGAAGCAGCATTGTTTTTCCTTCTGCCTTCTGACAAACTTTTAAGTCTTTTAAACTGTCAACAAATTCTATCTGAAATTTCCGCAGTCATTAGAGTAGAGCTGAAAAACACTCGCTGAAGACTTCAGATACCTCAAGATCGAGCTTCAAGCCGTGAGGACTGAATTAGCAAACAATGCTACACTAACTTGCAGCGACATTTCCAAGACATGGAAAATGGCCTGTCAACATGGTCCGATAATGTGGTGGAGCTGCGGGAAAGTGTAGCTACTTTGACAAGAGAGCTTAACCCCTTCACTGCTCTGTTGACGAGCGCCGCTCGTCATAGTAATACTATCTTTAGCTATGACTCAGCACCATGCCACTTTGTGTAACTAGCACTGAATGAGGCCTGTAAGTGTTTATATACAGTGCATAGAAATGCAAATGACTTTGCACTCTATAAGAAAATTGAATTATTATTATTATCATTTTATTTAGTATGGATATATATCACCCAGCATAGTACTGTACATATGTGTGTAGCAGCGAAAGGGTTAAGGAAATAAAAAGGAGGCAGGGGGCATCCAAGAGATGAAATGAACGAATTGTGTTTCCAAGTTTATCAAGATCCCCTACGATGGCGCATCAAGGTCTGTTACGCTCTGTTAAGACCTTATCATCGTCACGTTTCCACCAAGTTCCCTCAAGAGCATTACGATTCGATCCCATGATTCCCCCACACTCATCACAATTCTCTCAAATCGTGGAGATTATGGACATCGTAGCCCCGGTGTAAATTGAATATTTTATTGTAATCAGAGCCGACAAATCTGCAGGAGAAAAACAATTCAGCATGAATTTTTTTTAAACACTCTTCTTGGAATGGATCCCGGAAAGAGCTCGTTATTCATGTTAATCGTTTAAGTCCACGTCATTATCATGTTACTGAACTTGCAAGATTCTTTCCCTCTAACCTGAATGCTGTTGTTCAATGACTGACTGTATAATTATGCATGAAAAGGCAGCACAGCCTTGAAGACTGTAACCTTCGAGTGTTTTTGCTGATAAATGCAGAGCAGAAACTGTTGCCAGTTTTTACCAGCTGAGCATCAGAAAATCCGGTATCCCATTGTGGATAAGACAAATTTGTTGTCACAGGATATGGGACAGCCACCGTTCAAACAAAACACAAGTGGACGATCATTAACCACCATTAAAAGACACAACACTGCTCATTTATTTTCTACTTCACCCCTTGGAGAATGTTCAGAGAACTTTCACATATGTAGTATATAAGCCGTTTAAACTAAACCTAGTGTGTTTTCTTGCTCTGTGTGTTGGTTCAAAGGTCAACCCAAGCAAGTCAGAAATCAAAACATATGCGAGCGCAGACCAAATTCCTTCAGTTTACCGGGTCTGATTCTAAAGAGGAAATAAACTGATTTTATATTGTTTTAGTTGCCGCAACTGAATAAAATGCTTAGTATTTCGGGTAGCAGGTCAGATTCGTGATGCACAGGTCGAAAATAGACCAGTGAGATGCAAACTACCAAAGCATGGAGTGAAAGTAAACCAACGAACAAACCAACAAACAAACAAACAAATAAATAAATAATAATAATTCATTCATTCACTTTCTAAGCCGCTTAATCCTAATTAGGGTCGCGGAGAGGCTGGCACCCATCTCAGCCGACTCACCCTAAACAGCTTGCTATTCATTGCAGGGCCAAAACACATACAACCATTCACACCTTGGAAGCCAATTAGCCTACTCTGCATGTTTTTGGACTGAGGGAGGAAACTGGAGTTCCTGGAGGAAACCCATGCAAGCACAGGGAGAACATGCAAACTGCACACAGAAATGCCCCGAGCCCAGGAATTGAACCCAGGCCTTCTTGCTGTGGGGCAGACGTGCAAACACTGCACCACCACGCCGCCTATATCATTTTATTATAAATGATAAAAGCCTATATCAATATTAGTAATAATAATAATGGTGATGATGATAATAATAATAATAATAATAATAATAATAATAGTAATAATAATAATAATGATGATGATAATAATAAGAAGAAGAATAACAATAATAATAATAATAATAATAATAATAATAGTAATAATAATAATAATGATGATGATGATGATAATAATAATAATAATAATGATTAATATTAATAATAATAATTATTATAATAATAAAAAATAAATAATAATAATAAAATTCATAATAATGATAATGATAATAATAATGGTGATAATAATAATAATAATAATAAATAAATAAATTAATAATAATAATAATAATAATAATAATAATAATAATAATAATAATAAAAAAATATATATATAAATAATATAAAACAATCATAAAACTCTGGTCGTTGGCACATTAACATACATTTATACCTGGTTTTCATATACAGTAAACAGAAAGATGCAGAAAATCTTAAATGTTCTAACCTAATATTCCATTTTGATGAATGCACAAAGCCTTACCTTTAACGTAATCGAACGTTTCTCTATCGTACAGCATGTACATCATATATCACTATACCAGAATATGTAGATGATAAAACTCTCAGAATTTTAAACATTTTCTTTGTATTTTTTTAATAGAATTTCCTATAACATGTTTCCAAATACCTCCATATGAAACCCCTTTTTTCTAAGAATGGTATCTCAACCTTAGAGCAGACCTTACTATCACAGTACATTTAATGGATGATGGGATGTCTTCATGAAATCTGATGTGATATTTCTGCTGTATGTCCAGAAGCTCACCGGATGACCTGTATATGATAAAATCAGAACCCTGGCTTCTATGTTTAACTTGTAACCCTTGTTTAAGATTTACACAATATGTATGCAATTAAAATAATATTGGTAGTGTTGTTGTTGTTGTTGCTGCTGTTGTTGTTGTTGTTAATGACAACTTAATGACAACTCGTTCAGCAGCATTGCTATGGGGGCATGAGCTGTTAACTGTATTAGCATACTACAAATACTACTCATATTAAACTACACCCAAAAGCAGTATGTGGTAGTTTGAAAGAAAACAACATTAACAATCCCGTTACATCAAAGACATATAAGAAAGCATCTGTCATCTGACGTGTTCATACTGCATTGCAAAACCTGTTTTGAACTGTTTTGAGCTCACGGCTCATCTTATTCATCTTGAAGTGAGGAACGTGTATGTGTAGGTGTGGGTGTGTATGTGTGTGTGTATAAGTCATGTATATTTCATGTAAAGTTATCCTCCTTTTATCATCATCATAATTATCATCCTCATCATCTTTAGCCCCGCAGTGGAAGTGAGGCTGGAATAGAGCCTGAATGAGACACCAGTCCTTCACTGGGCGAAGTGTGCACACACTTTAACACACTCATTCACATTCACGGGGATTTTTAATTAATTACTCTTTTTTTTAATCTCCGGTGTTTTTTTGGAAGGTGGGAGAAAACAAGAAAACCAAGAGGAAACACAGAAACAAACAACGATCCAAGTGCAGGATTCAACCAGGGACCCTGGAGTTGCGATGGGGCAATGCTTATCATGCTTTAAGCATGAATTTATTACTTGGTATTTGTGTACACCACTTTGAAAAAGTCTTCGGGACTTAATATAGAGATTGAGACACTCCCAAAAAGTGGAGCTCAGCTCCCATATAATTTCATATACGGAGGGAAGGACGGACGGACGTACGATATAGATTTTTCTTAGCGTTCCAAAAGCAGCGCGATGGTTAGATGCCTTTTCCTTATCAACGGTTCTCCGCTTGCGCTGCGCTTCGCTAAAAAGACCCAATAGTTTCAAATATAATTTCTTTTTAGATGTTATTTTATGAGACTGCGATGATCTGGCGAGCTGCTGAAGGTGCATCCCGCCTTCGCCCATTGTCTGCTGAGATAGGTTAAAGCCTTCCCACGACCCAAGTAGGATCAAGTTTAGCAAATAAGTGAGTGAGTGAGAGACTGAGTGGGTGTTTAACTTATGACTTCTGGGTCAATAAATCTATTTTGCATTTCCAAACATTATTTTTTCTAAACAAACAAACAAACAAAAAAAAATGATATTTCGTTTAAATATTTATACGGCAGCAAATAAAACGACATATTACATAATTCAGCACATTTCATATATGTGTGTGCGTATATATATATATATATATATATATATATGCAAAAGAACCATTGCTGACTTTCGAAAAGAGTGTTTCTGCCCTGCGATGGCCTGGCGAGCTGTCCAGGGTGTACCCCACCATCGTCCAAAGTCGGCTGAGATGGGCGCCAGCCTCCCTGCAACCCTAATTAGGATTAAGCGCCTCAGAAAATGAATGAATGAATATGTATATAAAGAAGTCAGTCCAGTTTTCCCTGCAATCCCAGAAACAGGTTTGGCAGACTCTCTAGAAGAAGTGTGGCAGATTACATAAGATGCTCGGAAAAAATTTAAGGTAAGACAGTTCAGTCTTAAAATTTTCTTGAAATTCTCTTTACATCCTGAAAGTAATCTCTCAGTCACTCATCTGCTGAAACCACTTAATTCACACCAAATCCGGCCCGCCGACTCATTTTACGTGGCCCACAAGAGATTTCAAAGAATATGATTATCGTTCATTCGTTGCATCGACCGTTAACATGAAACCTGATTCATCATCACGGGGAAAAGATTCAAACTCCACACAGAAGCCTGGGACTGGAACCCAGGACCTTCTTGCTGTGAAGTGGACCGTGCCACAAAGGTGATATATCAAACTAATAAATTTCAACATAATTTTTTAGAAACCCACTTCATGTAAGTGTGCTGCACAAACCATCCACTGTCTGCCTTGAGAAACAGGACTACATTTACAGACATTCTAGTTAGCTCGCATTAGCCCTGCCCACAACAGTCAATTAAAATGCCTTTACATTATTATCCCCTTTTGTAAAAAATAGCTGTAAGCCTAAGCATTTTATTAGTAGCAAACAAGCCATTGTAGGGCCAACACACACACACACACACACACACACACACACACACACACACACCATTCACACTCACACTCAATTTGGAACCGCCAATCAGTGTACAGTGCATGTTTTTGGATTGTGGGAGGAAACCGGAGTGCCCGGAGGAAACCCACAAGAGCACAGGAGAACATTCATACTTCACACAGGAATGCCCCGAGCCCAGGAATCGAACCCGGGACCTTCTTGCTGTGAGGTGAGCATGCTAACCACTGCACCACCATGCCGCCTGAATAACTATATTTCTGTCTTTTTTTTGTTTAAGATTCAAAGAGAAGGATTGTTCATGGGTTTCGTCCAGGTACTCCGGTTTCCTTCCACAGTCCAAAGACATGCACGTTAGCCTAACTGGCTGTTTCAAGGTGTGAATGAGGTGTGAGTGTGAAGGGTTGTGTGGGTTAGCCCTGCGATGGTCTGGTCACCTGTTCAAGGTGAACCCCCGCCTTCACCCAGTGTCGTCTGAGATAGGCTCCAGCACTGTCAAAACAGACAAATTAGAGATTAAACTAGCCAATAACAGAGCAAACAAGTGAATTCGACAGTCAATAACCAATAAAAAAAACCAAGCATAACTATAAAGCAGTATGACATCACACTGTTATATTTCCACTCACACACAAGGTGAAGGTAAGAACAGTGTTAAGGAGCCGGTGGTGTTATTTTGTTAGACTTATAAAACAGGTTACAGTTAGGGACGGGCTCAAGATGAATCCTTGTACAAGTTGCTTGTCCTGTTTTTCATGTTTGGAACACACACACACACACACACACACACACACACACACACACACACACACACCCTAGAGATAAGGAAACTGCATTTGTGCATCACTTGAACTGAACACTTGAATACGAGATGCAAAGAAAACTAAATGCTTTTAAACTCACAAACAAGCCGACTGTGCTCTCAGGGTAATATTTGCCCCCATCTGAACACAAGAGTGACACTAACACATGGTACACATGGTACACATGGTACAGTACAAACACATGAGCATATAAGACACCCGAACAGGTAACAACTCAACTTTGAACTCAACACAATTTTATTATTATTAGGATATAAAAAGAAATCGGGTAGAGATTAAGCTCATGCTGGTGGTCCTTACCTGTCAGAATGGGATGGGATCCTAAAGAAATTCAGGTTGATTCACTTCCCTGGCAAACCACAACACGTCTTCATTCATCCAAGACGCGCTTCCCGGTGACGTCACGCACTGAACTCAAATGATAATAAAATTGAATATTTGAAAAATTGAGAATGACTGTCGCGCGCGCTCCAACCTATTTATATTAGCATATATAATTATATTAGCCTATATAATGTCTCTTCCGACTCTGCATTTCGCTGAACCTCGACTTCGCACCTCGGTCTGAAGGAGGTTTGTTCTCCTCCTTCTGGTCATACCCGCCCGACTCGAGTCTAACCTCACACAGCTCTCTAATTGGTCCCACAGAGCTCTGGGTAACACACACACACAGCAGCCGACACTTCTTTTGTAATTGTCTTTGTGTATATTAAAAAATAAATAAATAAATAAATAAATAAATACATAAATAAAGGGAAGTTAAAAGGCACAGAGCTGAAGCCTCACTCAGTTGTGATTGACTTCATGTTTTATTTTGTTTATTACCACTTTTTTTAAACATTGTAATTATTTTATTCATTTTTTTTCTTAGTAACTTATACCATTTTTTGTTTTATTATGTTGTCATATTTTTTTCTTTTTTAAATTTTTTTTTAACGAGTACCACAATGGAAATAAGTCTTCGGACTTTTTGATGTAATCCTCGATGTTTAATGTGTTTAATTATTTTATTGTATTTTATTGTGGAATCCCAAAATCAATCAATCAATCCATCTCCTCTCTCACTCATTTGCCAAAATCCTATGTGATGGTATACACAGCATGCTATGGTATTGTACGGTATGTTATGGGATGGTATGGTATGTTCATTCATCATTCATTTTCTCAACCACTTAATCCTAATTAGGGTCGTTTGGAGGCTGGCGCCCATCTCAGCCGACTCTGGGCGAGGGCAGAGTACACCCTGGACAGCTCGCAAGGCCATCGCAGGG
>JBCNYH010092468.1:0-10362 GCA_039654325.1 Tandanus tandanus | reverse complement strand
TCCTTTATAATAAACTTTTCCAAAAATCAACTTATTAACTCTTTCTAAAGAGAAATGTTTCCTGTAAAAGCTACAAACAGTCAAACTTTGAACACTAAAAGGTGTATAATATTTCACATGAGGCTTGTTAATGTTAATGTTATCCTTCTTTTGTATCTTGGATCTCTGAGTCCTGTCCTGTGACAGTAGAGACAAAGTCCTATCATCTCTTCATTGCTGATGGTAGTGTAACTCTTGTACTTTTAGAGCCATTGATATTCTTTATAGTTTAATTTCCTAATTTATTTTTATGAATTTGTGATATGTGCAGATGATACTCCAGAAGTACACACATAGAGCTTCCACACAGTTCATCTGTCTGCCTGCATCACTGCGTGCTCTGAATTATAAAGGAAAATGTAGCTCTGTTATAAAGTTCACATTTTATTGATCTGTTGTATACAGAGATGTCAGTGTTATGCAGAAATGCCTACAGTACACACCAATCAGCCATAGAAACATTATAACCACTAACAGGTACAGTAAATAATTAATAATTAGGCAGGCAGACATCCAACATGCAGTTTAAAATCATCAATTAAAAATGGACAGAAGGTCAAGAAATCATGCAAACAGTCTATTGGAGGCAGGGCAAAAATAAAAACTAGCAAGCAGGCAGAGGTCCTACATGAACAGGCACTATCACAGGCTCGGCAGAGATAAGAAAAGCTGATCATTGTCTGCTAACAAGCTAACATGGCAACCTCAAACCCAGAGCTTGCCCTAAAAGGCATCAATCAAGACATTGCCCGGACCTTTTCATGCCAGGTTCATGAGGAATGTACACTGGACCAGACCTATGTGCCATGATGCCTGCACAGAAGTCTCCTCACTCTTGCACACACCTCATCTGCTATGGGCCTTCTCAACACTTATGACACCCTGGGTCTCAAAGTGAACAGGTACATAATATGTTAGCTTTGTGGATGCAGCATGCAGTGTAAATGTCCGTGAAAGAGGGAAGAGAGACTCCGATCTTTTTACCTGTTCTCACTATCCTCTGAAGGGTCTTGTGATCCGAGATGGTGCAGTTCCCAAACCAGGAAGTGATGCAGCTGCTCAGGATGCTCTCGATGATCCCTCTGTAGAACACAGTCAGGATGGGGGAAGGGAGATGTGCTTTCCTCAGCCTCCTCAGGAAGTAGAGGCACTGCTGAGCTTTCTTGGTGATGAAGCTGGTGTTGAGTGACCAGGTGAGGTTCTCTGCCATATGAACACCAAGGAATTTGGTGCTCTTGACGATATCCACAGAGGATCCGTCGATGAACAGCAGGGAATGGTCACTCTGTGCTCTCCTGAAGTCAACAACCATCTCTAATCCTGTCAACGTTCAGAGACAGGTTGTTGGCTCTACCCAGGCTGTTAGCCACTGCACATCCTCTCTGTAGGCTGACTCGTTGTTCTTGCTGATGAGACCCACCACAGTTGTGTCATCAGTGAACTTAATAATGTGGTTAGAGCTGTGCATTGCTGCACAGTCATGAGTGAACAGCAGTGGACTGAGCCATACAGCCCTGAGGAGCTCCAGTGTTTAGTGTGGTGGTGCTGGAGATGCTGTTCCCGATCCAGACTGACTGGGGTCTCCCGGTTGTTGTCTTGAGGCACGTTGGGATAATGGAGCTGCTGAGCGAGATGTTGAAGATGTCAGTGAAGACATCTGCTAGCTGCTCTGCACACTTCCTAAGCACTCTGCCAGGAATGTTGTCTGGTCCAGCAGACTTCTGTGGGTTGACTCTGCATAGAGTTCTCTTCACGTCAGCCGTGGTGAGACAGAGCACCTGGTCATTGGGAGGAGGGATGGTCTTCCTCGCTGTCGTGTTTTTCTGTGCCTCAAACCGAGCGTAGGTCATTCAGCATGTCTGGGAGGGAGGCATCACTGTCACAAGCAGGTGGTGTTGTCCTGTAGTTGGTGATTGCCTGGATGCCCTGCCACATGCGCCGGGAGTCTCCGCTGTTCTGGAAGTGGCTGTGGATTCTCTGGGCATGTGCACACTTTGCCTCTCTGATGGCTCGGGACAGTTTGGCCCTTGCTGTTTTTAAGGCCGCTCCTGCAATTAAGGTGGAGTCTCTTGACTGCAGAAGAGCACAGACTTTTGCAGTCATCATTGGCTTCTGGTTGGAGAGTGTGATGATGGTCTTGGAGACAGTGCATCATCGATGCACTTCCCAATGTAGCCAGTCACTGCTGCCGTGTACTCCTGCAGGTCAATTGAGACACTCCTGGAGTTGCCGTTGGCTGCAGCCTCCCTGAACATGTCCCAGCCAGTGCACTCAAAACAGTCCTGAAGAACAGAGATGGCTCCTGCTGGCCAGGTTTTAACTTGTTTCAGAACCAGTTTGGAGTGTCTGACGAGTGGTCTGTATGCTGGAATCAACATCACAGAGATGTGGTCTGAGTAGCCGAGGTGGGGGCAGGGCTTCTACATAAATGAAGGATAGTGTAAGGATGTCACAGCATTAAATAAGTCATGCAGCCCTAACTCTATTAGAGACTCTTCATAAATTGACGACCATTTTATTCACCGCGGGAGTTCTACTCTGTTCTGGTCGGAGTTTATATTCCACCTCAGGCTTGTGTAGCAGAAGCGTTACTCCAACTAGCTGATCAGATAACCAATGTTCAGAAAAAACAGCTGGACTCCCTTACCATCATTCTGGGAGATTGCAACAGTGCAAACCTCACCCACAAACTTCCAAAATACAGGCAGCATATAAAGTGTCCCACCAAGGACATGAACAAACTACACCACTGCTACATAGTTTAAAAGGATGCTTATCGTGCTGTTCCCCATGCAGCTTTAGGGCTCTTGGATCACTGTCTGCTCCATCTTATCTTGATAGATAGGCAGAAGCTAAAAACGTGTAAGCCTGTTGTGAGGACCGTGAAAAAGTGGACAGAGGAGTCAAATTTGGAACTACAAGATTGCTCTGTCCACTTCTTCACGGTCCTCTCAACAGGCTAACAAGTTTTAAAAAGTTTTTACAAGTTTTCTAAACCGGCAAATGACCTGAACAGCTTCTACTGTCGATTCAGTAGAACAGCCCCCATCTTCACCTATCACTCACACAAAAGGTATATCTATGACCCTCAGTGCCCCCAACTACACTAAGGATCTGTGAACAAGATGTGAGATGGCTCTTTCAGAAACAGAAAACCCGAAAGGCTCTCGGACCTGACCGCATGTCACCTTCCTCTCTGAGAGTCTGTGCAGAACAGCTAGCACCCATCTTCATCCAGATCTTTAACCGATCCTTGGAGCTGTGTGAAGTGCCCTCTTGCTTTAAATGCTCCACCATCATCCCAGTCCCCAAGAGGCCCAACATTGCAGGTCAGAATGACTACAGGCCCACTGCACTGACATCTGTGGTCATGAAATCCTTCAAAAGACTGGTGTTGAGCCTCCTGAAGGACATTACAGGCCCCCTGCTGGACCCCCTGCAGTTTGCCTACCAGACTAACAGGTCGGCAGACAACGCAGTCAACATGGGTCTGTGCTATATCCTGCATCACCCTGACTCCCCAGGGACATATGCAAGGATCCTGTTTGTGGACTTCAGCTAGGTGTTCAACACCATCATACCTGAAATCCTCCAACAAAAGCTCTCCCAGCTCACAGTGCCTGCCTCCACCTACCAGTGGATTACCAGCTTCCTGACTGACAGGTGGCAACAGGTTAAGTTGGAGAACATCACATCCAGCACCCAGTCCATCAGCACTGGATCCCCCCAGGGGTGTGTCCTCTCCCCGCTGCTGTTCTCCCTCTACACTATTGACTGTACCTCAGGGGAACCCTTAGTGAAACTCCTGAAGTTTGTAGATGACACCACGGTCATTGGTCTGATCAGGGAAGGTGATGAGTCTGCCTACAGACAGGAGGTGGAACAGCTGGTCCCTGGTGCAGTCAGAACCACCTGGAGCAGAACCTGCTAAAGACTCTAAAGATGACAGTAGACTTCAGTAGAAGACCTCCAATACTTCCACCCTTCTCCATCCTCAATAACACCTTCAGGATTCTGGGAACTACAATCTCACAGGACCTAAAGTAGTCGTCCCACATAAACACTGTACAGAAGAAGGCCCAGCAGAGGTTGTATTTCCTGTGATGACTATGGAAATTTAACTTGCCACAGGTTTCATCAGTTCTACACCACCATCATACAGTCTATCCTCTGCACATTCTTCACAGTCTGGTTTGGATCGGCCACTTAACTGGAGAGGATCCGACTGCAACAGACATTCAGGTCAGCAGAGAGGCTCATCGGGGCTGACCTGCCCTCCATCTAGGTACCAGTCCAGGTTCAGAAAAAGGCCATGTATCATGTCCGCAGACCCCTCACATCTCGCTCATAAACTATTCGAACTTCTCTCTGGAAAGCATTATAGCGCACTGTATGCCAAGACCACCTGCCACAGAGACAGTTTCTTTCCCCAGTCTGTTACTCTGTTGAAATGTAAAAAGTCACAGTGTCAGGGAAAACCACTGTGAAAATAATCCACTGTACACATTTTTTATCTACTCACTACTCTACCTCATGAACACATGATACTCGTTTGCACTCAGTGTTGATGATAAATTCTGTACTATACTGTACATTTCTTTTGTACTATATTGTCACTTTGCTTTTGCTCCTTTGCACAAATTTCCTCACTTATCTGTATTTGTCCAAATCTTTGTAAAAACCTAAATGCTTCTTTGTACAGTGAGCAATTTAAACCAAAGTCAAATTCCATGCATGTGTTCACAAACTTACCAAATAATCATTCAAAAAGACAAATTTCAAAATAGGCCTAAGTAGACAGTGTGGGATATATTTAATAATTATCCTTGCCACTGAGAGAAGGTAGATACTTGGAAGTGTGAGAGCTGATGCCTATGGCTAATGCAATAGACACGTTACACATTCTGATACATATCACTTGTATGCATATTTTTGTTCAAATAATATTAATAAAAATTCAAAAAAGTTGTATGTACCTGGAATTAATATGGAGAGGGATTGGTTACCTCGATCAAGTCTCACTCATGTCTCAAACTCACAGTCAGTGATGAGATTTTGAGCAGTAGGAAGCATTCACTAAATTCATGCCGGGATTTCAAGAGTATATTTTCTGCCAGTAATCACAACCGAGCACCATAAAAGGTCAGTAGATTTATGTTGTAACACAGAAATGATTGTGTTCTACTAAAAACCCCTCATATTACCATCACATGTGATATGTCTCATGTTCAGACAGGGAAGTCAGCATGGCGGTGTGTTGTGATTTAGAGTTTTCTAAAGAGAAAGTTTTGAGTGAGAAAGGGAACTAGCAAGGTTAAATAAATGCACTTATTCAGTATACACCAAACTGAGTAACTCTGATTTGTCTATTAGATTACTTAGGCTGATAAAGTGCTGCTTGCCGTTCTGATTCATGAGCAGTTAGCGGTAGGGTAAAGATAAACATTTTATGTTTTTGTTAGTAAAATTGATTTTGTGAATGGGATTCTCTTTAGAAAGTATAACAAATAATTATTGAAATATGGCTATTTTGTACAGTGTCCATGTGTTCTGTAGATATTATAATAAACTCGACATCTGCAGCTGCTAGGAAATGTGAGAGCAAACACAAGAGCCAATGGTAATTTCCTGAGTCCGGTGAACTGTATGGATGTGGCAGTAGCCTCATACTAGGAGCTGTGTACAAGTGCTGCTTGTTAAATAGATCCATTGCACAGATGAAAACAATGGCGTTTAGGGAATTGGTACTGGTATTTTGATGTCTGTATCACTACCACTACTATCAAGCTTGCTAGCAATGACTGTGCATTCACCAAAAATACTGTTCGAATTAATCTCTTCCCCATCTATAAAGTGTAATTTTGAACTGAAACAGTATATTATCTCTATACCAGTCCCGGCTTTGATAGATGAAAGCATGGGAAGTCAAAAAAGTTTAGAGTGATATTGACAGCCAATGACGGCCAACTCCGGGATGTACAAGTTCACCCGAGCGTGTCCAGAATGTCATGTGAACCGATAATAACTTGCCAGGCCGATATAGGTTTCTAATCCCTCTATATAAATCCCAGTATGAATAAAGTCAATTAATATATTTAACTACATCCTTTTCTTCACAGCACAACAGATATCATAAGATAGATAGGCTATTGCCTACAGCAGGTGGCTACGTCATGTACAAAGCACTGTGGCCTAAGCTGAAATCTTCATTTTATTTTTTCAGTATTTCAGCTTTTGTAGTCCTCTAAATGTATCTATATGCTTACAAAAGCATAAATACTGAGAAAATTAAATGTAGTTTTGGCCCCAGTGCTTTGGCAGTGGGACGTAGACGATTTATCTAACATGATATCTATGAGGAGGAACATTGTCGCATGTAGCAGTCGTGCTGTAAATATTGAAGTTATCCAAAGGCATTGACGCCATAATTCAGTTATTAGAAGGCAGTGATGCAATACCAAGAATTATTTGATGGCTTTTCTCCAATCAGAAATGAGAAAACCCTTTCGAATCTAATCTAATCTAATCTTATTTAATTCCCTGATAGCGGACCAATCAGATTACGCCATTCTGGTGTAGAATACACTAACAATGATTAACCCATTACAGTGGCACCTGCCAAGAGCGGAACGTATTAGTCAGAAAGTGAACAGTCAGTTCTCGAAGTTGATGCATTGGAAGCAGGAAACATGTGCAGGCGTAAGGATCTGAGTGACTTTGACAAAAGACATATTGTGATTGCTTATCGACTGGATCTATTAATCTACAAAATGGCAGGTCTTATGGTGTGTTTCTGGTATGCAGTACTAAGTACCTACCAAAGGTAGTCCAAGAAAGGACAAGCAGTGTCGTGGAAACTCAAGGCACATTGCAAATGAAGGCGAGTACATATGGTCTGATCTCACAGAAGAGCTACTGTAGCACAACCTGCTGAAACTGTTAATGCTGTATCTGATAGAAAGGAGTCAGAACACACAGTGTATTACAGCTCACTGTGTACGGGGCTGTTAAGACACAGACCATTCATGTGGTGTTAATGTTATGGCTGATCAGTGTATAACCATGGACACTAAATGTCATGACCTGAGGGTGTGCAAGCTTTTGCCCTTTTGACCAGGTTGTGTGCCGATCACTGTTATTTGTTTAGTCAAGTTAATGTAGGACAAAAGGTACAGAGTCATTTGCATACATCTTTTAACCTGAAGGACAACACACAAGCAGCTGGGTTTCATACCAAATAGGAAAAGGTCTCTGAAGGTCACAGAGACAAAATATCACACACTGGTGGTTTACCTTTAAATTTCAGTTCCATCGTCATATACTTAAATCTTTCTGAAGAGAAATGCTTCCTGTAAAAGCTGTAAAACTTCACACTTTAGACAACAAGATACAAAAAATATTTCACATTATTATTGTTTATGTCAAAGTTACAACATTAAGGTGACACAATATCTATCATAATTAGCTTCCAACCTACTGCATAAGCATCTCAAGAGAGGTGACACTGCCATAAAGCACATAACCATTCACACTTACACCTAGGGGAAATATGGAACAGCCAATTAGCCAATTAGGACTCGAACCCAGGACCTTCTTGCTGTGCTAACAACTAAACCCCTCTCTCCCTGGTTAGTAGCTTTCCCCGCAATCACAAGAAAACACACATAAGCTGCCAGTAAAACACAGGTGAAATTCATCATGTGTTACTTCCTGCTTCTACCTGATCTGTCAGTCGGCAGATGATGCTTAATCACAGCCACGACGCCTCACATAGTGATTAAAAGAGAGGGATCTTTGATCGATAGCAGAAATAGTAAATGAACAAACACACCTTTTAAAACTCTTCAGGCCCAGCCAGTAGCTTTCAAATGATCCACCACAGTCAGGAACAAATAAAACCGTTTACAGCTGGGCATGGTTTATCAGGTAAGGCTTTAAATGTCCCTTTGCTGCCTCTGAGACATTACGTGCAAATGTGGTTCCTTTTGTACAGCAGAATGCAAGTAGCCATTTTAAATTCTTACCATTGATCCCGGTTTCTGTGTCTGCACCACTTCTTGTAAAATACAACAGGAACAAGAAAAGGTCCCTTTTGTGAATAAACCTACTGTTTTTTCTCAATCAGCTCTCTCTCTCTCTCTCTCTCTTTTTTAGCAACTCGCTAATCACATCATGATTTATACTTCATTCACATCTGCTACTTACCTTAGCAGTTAGTAATAGCACCTCTCTCATCTGCTGTATTTTGTTCAGTGTGTGTTATGTTTAGCTTTATATATTCTTACCATGTCGAGTCCACCAGTAGCGGCTGTGCCATGTTTCAGATGATGTTGCTGCAGCAAAGCTGATCATGGCCACTCTAGACACTGTGTGGGATTCCCAAGATCATATCAGAGGTGCACCAGCAGCAGTTCTCCGTCCCAGAAGTGTTCTCCTCCTGCTAAAAGGTACTGTATGTCAATTGTAGATTGCAATTTTCAAAATCGTCAAATGTACCTGTACACAAACTGTGTTGCCTAGATATGGGGAAATCATGGGAGCATCATCAGACTGCACCGTGTTTTTCCTGAGTTGGTTAAGCGGTGCTCATGCTGTGGACCGAAACACATTTCGGAGCTCCTGTTTACTTTACCAAGCAACAGGAACCCCAAAACCATTACAACTGGTACCCGAATATGTTTTCCTTGCAATTTCTTCTCAGTTACTGGAGTCTACAAGTCATTAATGAGTACAAAAGCTCCCCAACACCAGGGGCTCTCCATATCCTCCAGTTCCACCATTAGGTTACCACAGGCTCCACCTCCAGATCAGAGTTTTGGCACTGATTCTGTGGAACTGCTAAAGAGGAGAACAATAATGAAAACAAGAAAAGGGGGAAAGGGGTGACATTTACCAGAGGCAACCTTTCCCAATACACTGTCACCACCACCCCAACCCTCATTCGCCCCACAGCTTGAGCTCAATCAAGTAAACGATGAGACTTTAGCGACACCATAGAATACCCCATTTAAAGTGAATGTGAACTTTAAAGATGATTTGTAAGGAAGCATCTTCTCTAGGCTTCACCGGTTCCTCCGGTTCATTGAATGTGTGAAAGACAATCAGTTCCCAATTTAGTAATTTAATAAATTTTAATTAAGTAAGTCAAAATAAGTACAAGACATATGTTTCACAGGACATATGTTTTACATGATATGCAAGGAATAACAATATCTATAGAACACCATGCATCCTGGCTAACAAAACAGGAATTTAACCTTCACATCATTCACATCATATACTTTGACACCCACCATAGGTTGACAGACTTTATCACTAAACAATGGAGGCTGCTGTTTTTACAGAACTGGGGGAGACTAGATTTGTGTTAACTGGGAGTTTCCTGAAGTTAGCTATAGAATGTCTAAGATACAGACACTTCTAATTTGTGAATAAAACAATACAACTCTAATTAATTCTATCAATTAGAAACCATGTTTCATATATGCACAGATTTGGTTCCTGAAAGCATTTAAAGTTAGCCGATCCATGGCCTCATCAATCTGGCTTACAAATAACACAGGTGGTGTCCCATTAGAAGTCACCTGGCTAACTACCAAGTTTATGGGTTATGCATGTCTACAAGAGGTTTATAATAACTTCTTACGTCTCTTCTCTCTTAGCTCTGGAAATGGAGTTTACCCTTCCAGCAGCAATGAAGGTCAAGGGCATAGCCTTCCTACAGGGTCCACCAGCTTTTGGACTCTGGGTTGAGACGGGACCACCTTCAGTATCTAATGAATTGGAAGGGTTACAGTCTTGATGAGAGGAGTTGGGTTCTGGCCAGAGACCTTTTGAGCCAGGAACCCATCACTCAGGGAGTAAAGCCATCCCCCTGGCACAGACACCCCACATGGAGGCTCAGAACATCTCACCGACTGCCTCCACTACAGGTATGCCCTCATTTCTCTGCAGAGGCTGGTCTTGGGTTACTGTCACATTACTGCCACCTCCACTGGACTTCTGAGCATGTGTTTACCTTTTATCACCTTCCCTGCACTCACCTAGCTCAACTGTTTTCATTTAGATTAAGTATGTCATATTACTCCCCAGGTTTTATTGGATGTCCTGTCCTGTCTTACTTTATATTTAAGCCAACTGTATCTGCTTTCCGTTTGTACATTCATCACTGTGGTTGTCATATGCTCACCACTTAATGGACTCCAAGACACGTGACCATTACTAATACCAACATCATCAAGTTTGCGGACGACACTGTGGTGGTGGGCCTGATCTCTAACAACAACGAGACGGCCTACCTAGAGGAGGTTAGAAACCTGGAAT
>JBCNYH010092182.1:0-10369 GCA_039654325.1 Tandanus tandanus | reverse complement strand
GGAGGGAAGAAGCTAGGTTAAGAACGCCGACAAGCAGTTGCCGGCACGCGATTCAAAAAACAGGAACTGACGTCACCCACTCTGGAACAGCCCTCACTGGCCAAGATTGAACTTTTTAATACACAATCACTATCAAACAAGGCATCCTTTATACAGGATCATATCCTTGCAAATGGATTGGATCTCCTGTGCCTCACTGAAACATTGCATGAGCCAGAGGTATTTTCTGCACTTAATGAATCCTGCCCCTGGCTACTCTTACCTTGAGAAGGTATGCAGTACTGTTCGTGATGGCGGGTTGCAGTACATTGTCAGGACCTGGAGCTATCCTCCATTCCATTACCTGAACTGTTATCACTTGAATGCCTGTCACCAACTTTTCTACTTATTTACCATCCACCTAAACCTAACTCGGCTTTCCTCCAAGAGATTCAGGACCTTCTCAGTACACTCTGTACTATCTCTGCCAATATTATGATACTTGGAGACCTTAACATACATGTTGACACCCCTTCATGTCACTTTGCAGCCGAGTTCCTCCACCTACTCGGTTGTTTAAGTCTGCAGCAACATGTTGATGCCCCCACACATTCCAGGGGACACACACTTGGATACAGGGGAGAAAAAACTCTGTTTTCATCATGAACTTAGAGGTACGTGATCTAGGGCTGTCAGACCATAAAGCCGTGTTCATGGAGCTGCCTCTTTCCCACTCATCACACTGCAAACCGAAGCGGCAAATCTATTTTATATCTATGAAAATCATTGACCCTAACGCCCTTGCTCTAGACCTCCAAGATGTGTCATCTGGCTCTACTGCACTCCCCTCAGTTGATGAGATAGTGCACTTTTATAATCAGTCTCTGAACACTCTACTAGACTACCATGCCCCCATCAGGACTCGTACTATATGCCAAGCACTCAAAGATGCACGGTTCCAGTTTTACTCCAACATCATCAACAACAACCCTGGAAATTCCAAGCAGCTGCTCTCCACCATCAGCCACCTTCTCAAGCCACCAACCATCTCTCACTCAGATGCTACCAAGGAAAAGTGCAATAGCTTCATTAACTTCTTCAGAAAAAAATAGTAACCATCCGCTCCCTTCTCTCTCTAGCCCCTCAGCCACTTTGATAATTCTCACTGACTCACTGCTGGGACCTTCAAGACATCTCATCTGCTTTTCCTCTGTCACAGAGCAAGAGGTTGAGGTCATCATCACAAAGATGAAACCATCCACTTGTGCATTAAACCCCCGCTCTACAGTCCTGGTAAAGTCTAATCTTGCTGCCATTAGCCCCCTCGTCATGCAGGTGACAAACCATTCTCTTTAAGCTGGTTATGTTCCATCTGCACTTAAAACTGCTGTCATCAGGCCACTCCTTAAAAAACACACTAGATCCAGATAATTTTACCAATTACAGACCCATTTCAAACCTTCCATTTCTCTCGAAGGTGCTGGAAAAAGTGGTGACTGCTCAGCTCCATACCCATCTCAAAATCAACAGTCAATATGAAATATTTCAGTCTGGTTTCCGTTAAGGCCACAGCACAGAAACAGCACTGGTCAGGGTGACCAACGATCTGCTGATGACAGCTGACGCAGGCTTCCTATCCCTTCTCATTCTTCTGGATCTGTCTGCTGCCTTTGACACCACCGACCACAACATCCTGCTGCATCGTCTCCAAACCACTATTGGTCTCTCAAACTCTGTATGCAACTGGTTCTCCTCCTATCTTACTGGGAGAACTGAACACGTTGGCCTGGGAAAATTCAAATCAGAGACCCACATTGTCACCTACGGGGTTCCCCAGGGCTTGGTGCTAGGGCCAACCCTCTTTACCCTCTACCTGCTTCCCCTTGGTCGTGTTATCAGCAGACATGGACTGGCATTTCATTATTATGTAGATGACACACAACTTTATTTTAAAACGTGTTCCAACCACTCTGCTCTATTGCCATCAACTCTCAACACCTGCCTGGAGGAGATAAAGGCATGGATGACGCTTATCTTTCTTCAGTTAAACAGCTCTAAACCTGAGGCCATCCTGGTCAGCACTCCACACCAAGTTCACACTTCCACCATCACCAGTATCACTTTCTCCAATCATGACATTTCACTGTCTCCCGTCATCACCAACCTTGTTGTAATAATGGACCCCCACCTCACCTATGATGCCTACATCCAACAACTGTGTAAAAGTTGTTGGCAGATGCAGAAAAGCTGGTCCCCACCTTTGTCTCCTCCAGGCTGGACTACTGCAACGCACTCCTCATTGGACTCCCTAGCAAAAGTGTTCAAAAGCCCCAATACATCCAGAACAGCACTGCTAGGATCCTGATGAGGGTGCAAAAATTCAACCACGTTACTCCTATTCTCAAGACACTCCACTGGCTCCCTGTCTCACTCTGCATTGAATACAAGGTCTCACTCTTCACCCACCAATGTATACATGGTACTGCCCCCACCTACCTAAAGGATCTCCTCACTACCCAGACATCCTCTCACTCCCTCCGTTCCACCACCACCTTCAGCCTTAAATCCCAAGGACTAAACTCCACACAATGGGGGATCGGCTTTCTGTTTGGCCACTCACCGCCTATAAAATGTCCTCCCAGACCACCTGAGGGCGTGTCAGACCATGGACACTTTTAAATGTGCCCTGAAAACCCATCTTTTTAAAAGGGTCTTTTAAAGTTGATTTTATGTGCTGTGCTGTTTTTATGTGTGAGTTTACTCTGTAGCACTTTGAGATTTGCAAATAATGAAAAGTGTGTTAGAAATAAAATTTATTAATATTATTATCAGCACTTGGTTACATTATATTGCCCATAAATATTATAGTGTATGGTGCACTGAGATGGGCTGTCATCTCATCCTAGGTGAATGGAAACAAAAACAATAATAGCAAGAAATAATACTCACTTTGATATATTGTGATGCATCAGGAATATCAGGGATGATCACTAGGGCTGCTGCGTAGCTGGTCCAAAAACTCTTTTGCAGTTTTTTGGCATTAGGGATTCTGTTATGTACCTAGATACTTAACTAGCACAAAACATTGTCTCAGCCAGACAATACTGAAGCGTTATTGAAGGACAGATATTTAAAAATCTTTGAAGAAAACAAAGGTCTTCATTAAACAGTGCTTATTATTGTATCTAAAACAGGCTGTTATTGGAATTACACTAATGTACAGGAAATTCTCATAAGCACTGCTGCAACATTGACTGTCAACAAATTGGAACTCTCTTAAATGCATGAGCACTATGTAAAGCTTGCAGCATCTGCTGAGTGACCTCATGTATGAACATGTGAAAACTGCTACCAGATGCTACTGAGAGGAGAGCTGACCGATCAAAAAAAAAAGACTTATAAACCTCAGTGTGAAGCTGGAGCATCAGCATGTACTTATTTATTTAAATACTCATTTGTTTAAAATCTGAACCATACATTCATATAAACAGTATGATGTTAACAGAGGGGGAAACAGAGTGGAGACAAGTTCCTAGAGATCTGAATAATTAAAGAAGAAACAGATTTCACAACTTCCTCACTGCACACCAAGGACTAAATCCTTTTACTACTAACATTTCATCACATGACACTGATCACACCTGTCTTCACTCACCTGTAATCAGTACACAGTCTATAATTATACATTGTGTATTCAATTCAATTCAGTTCAGTTTTATTTGAATTGTGCTTTATACAGTTAGTAAAGCAGCTTTAAATAGTAAAACAAATTTGTCTGTGTATGTTGGCCCTGCAATGGCCTAGTGAGCTGTTCAGAGTGTTCCCCGCCTTTGCCCAGAGTCGGCTGCGGGAATCACGAGGTAGGGTCACAGGGAGATAGGCGCCAGCCTATACGAAAATGAATGATGAATGAATTTAAACTTATGATTTTAAACATTTCTCTTCAAATCCTATACATGCCTAATGAACAAGCCTGTGGTGACAGTGGAAGGAAAAACTCCCTCAGAGAGAAGAGGAAGAAACCTTGAGAGGAACCAGACTCAAAAGGAAAATCCATCCTCATTTATGTGAAACCAGATAAATGAACAAACCATGTAGCAGAAGATTCACTATAGGGTCATTCCATAAAATTTCAACCAGTGGTCCCCACCAAATGTTTCTGATTTTTTTTACACACTTAAAGTATATTATATATGATGATATAAAGTACAGTTGGACAGCATATTTCTAATGAATGACCCAGCATGATTTTGGCAAGAAATCATATAAAACACTTTCCTATTTTTATCCAAGTGTAAATCTGCATGTTACATCTGACAGTGTATGTGTATGATTAAGAACCCAAAATAGAAATGTTACTGATGGTGGTAGTGTACATCATTTTCCAAGAACTTTGTGGATATAAAGTTCTAATGTGGTTATATGTGGGTATTACAGTAAAACAATATCCTATACTGTTACAACAATGTTATCTATAGAGACACTCATTATTTCTTGATACTGATGTATTTATTGCTCCAAAAGTTCTATAATCACTAAATATTCTGTTATATAGCTAAAATATGAGGGCGAAACATAAGGGCGTGCATATTTAATTTGAACATTTCGTATAGAAGGATTATTAAAAGCAAGATGTGCTTGGTGTCAAAATTTAGGGTAAATCCTGTCCTTTCACATTTTATTTTGTGATACTACCTTTCCCACATGCTGATACTGAACTTAGAATCCAAAGGTCGGACAGATATTTTAATTTTTCTGCTGTTCATATATCACACATAGCATATCATTAGGACCTTAATTTTACACAGATCTATTTACTAGGTAGCCAAGATATAGCATATAAACTTTCTAATGAATATGATGATTTGTTTTTGTATAATGGGTGGCCAAAAGTGGCATTTTAGAAGTTTGCGATAGATTTTTCATTCTCTGTAACATGTAATAATAATTTTAAAGTAAATATTTTCACATTTCCTAGGACTACAGGTGCCTGTGAAATGATTCTTAAAATTTCAGAGCTATATCTTTTGTTGTTTAATAGTTATGGAAGCTTGACAATGGTCGAAAATTCCAAGTTCATATATAATAGTCAATTAACAAGTACAATTAAGTACAATTAAGCCTTGAAATTCTGGATTTTACCATCATATATAATGTACTTAAAGTGCGTAAAAAATCTGAAAAATCTGAGGGGGTCAGCTGGGGCAGCCTCTGAAAAGTGGTTGATTTCATATGGAATGACCCTACATTTTAACATGAAGTCTAGTTGATCAGTTGTTTTCTGTGTTACTCATTTTTTGTATGATCCTTGCCTGTTTATTACCACGAGACTCTGCCTTGGCTCTGACATCCTGTTTACATATTTGTTTGACCTTTTATGATTTTGGATTGTGTTTTTTAACTGTCTGTCTTGCTTTATTAAAGCTTCTATCAACTCCATTAGCATAAAGGCTTATCTCTCCCATGAAGTGACATGACAGAATACTTCACCACATGCAGCAAATCCCACAGTGTGTGTGTGCAAGCACTCACTTTGCAAAGGCATACCATTTGCAGTCACCATGAGATTCTGCAAAGGATTAAAGCTCACCTTCAGCAGCTTAGAGGTTTTGCACCAGTCCAAGCTGCTCAGCTACTGCCCAACACCACACCTGCCACACTATATACACTATATCTTTCACCTGCTGCCAAGCACAAAAAATACAACAGCAATGCCGCAACCTGCCAAGGTCTCCTTCTGCAAAACCCACTATATTTCTCCTCGTTTTTGAGTGCCAATGGCAAGCAGAAGATCATGCACTTAATGGTGCTTCTGACTGGTGATCAATTTCACTGGGCTACTGCAGTGTGGAGGATAGAAAGTAAGGAGGCTTACAGTTATGTGAGCTTTGTATGTCTCATTCACTGTGTCTTTGATCAGTTACCAGACAGGGATGAACCTGGTAACTTTTTAAGCTCCAACAAGGTGCTCATCCTGCTGCTGACTATGCGCTCGAGTTTGACTGAATTGCTGCTGGCAGAGAATGAAACTACACAGCTCTCAAAGCTGCATTCAACAAGGATCTAATGAGAATGTGCTGACAGAGCTGGCCTGCAGAGATGAACAGAAAGTCCATAATGCCCTTATCAATCTGACTATTAAATTAGACAGCTTGTTTTGTCACTGTTGGGACCTTCTGCACAGTCTTCCTGTTGCCAATGCTTCCTATGATCTTAAACCTGTGCAGCTGAGTCACACACACATATCAACAGTGTAGCTAAAGCAACTTAGGTGAAAGGATCTCTGCTTTGAGTACAGGCAGCTAGATCCTGTCATAAGCCAGTGATCAGAGCACATGTTGCCTGGGAGAGGGGAAGGGACCTCTGCTATCACACCGGTCACTCTAGTGAGTCCAATCCATCTTCTTTCCACAAAAATATTAACAATACTAGTGACGGTAGAAGTCTTTGGTGGTTTTCATATCCTTGTTGCAGTCCTCTACTCGGGAGCTTCCGGCAACTTCATCCATCATGGCATGGCTGAGGAGCCCCAGATCCTGTTAATCAAGCTTGCCACTCCTCACCTAAGAGAAGGCCAAGTAATTCACATCACTCCGTCAATATATATGAATCAGTGACCTCCATGAAGAATTTCTTTGTCACTACATCACTCAGTCATCCCCCATAATCCAATCATTTTCTTGGCCAGCCGCTCCATGATAAAATGGTTACCTTAGTACCTCCAGCAGTGCATACATGCTCCTTCAATCATGCTCACTACCACATCTGTTGAAAGTCCCAAGGTCCAGCAATTCATAGAGATTCCCAAGATGGACAAACATCCATCACATGCAAGAGGTTCCCCAATGCCTTCTCAAAAACTAAATCTACATTAAATCAGTAATGTGCAAGTTCACTAGGGCAAGGGTAGCATTCCTGGGGCAGATCATTGGACCTGTGGGGGTCATCATGGATAACCAGTAGATCGTCTAGTAGATTTTTAGTAGCCCCTGCCTCCTACAATCAAGGACCTCCATCTTTTTCTCAGCTTCACAAATTTGTGCAGGTGCTTCATCCATAATTTCAGCATTATAGATGGTCCTCTCTCGTGTCTGCTTGAGGGCAGCAAAAGGAAGCTGTTGTATGGATGAAGCTGTTGGATGGATGAAGCAGCCTTGACATGGGGTTCAGGGTGGTACTATCTCAGAGATGTAGTGCAAGGGGAGAAGCCTAAAATGCACCCCATAGCATTCTTTTCCTACAAATTCTTGGCAGCAGAGTAAAACTATGAAAAGGGTGACCATGAGTTACTGGCCATCAAGCTCTTCCTAAAAGAGTGACACCACTGGCTGGAGGGTGCCAGACACGTATTTGTTGTCTTCACCAGCCACAAGAATTTCAAGTTTCTGCAAAAAGCAAAGAGAATGAACCCTGGACAGAATGAAAAAAAAAGGAATTTTACAGAGATGGGGAGGCCATAGCAGTGGGATCATTAACAAAAGCAAAGCAGAATGAGTGGTAACACATTGATGCCACTCTCATCAGGATCAGTGGCACAAAGCACATGGTGGCAAAATAGTGGCCTGATCTAAAATTACACTAAATCTTTCTTCTCCTTTACCAACGTGTTTGTAATTTTTAATACAGAAAAATATGGAAAATATGGATCTATACTTTCTCTTTGTCGACCTCACCAAATTGATTGACAGAGTGTCATGACCAGGACTGTGGAACATACTTCTCCAAATTGGAATCCCTCACAAGATGGTAAAAATATTTAGATGTTTCATGTTGACATGGATGCAAGATTAGCCAATGGCAGTGAAAATGAGTTCCCCGTCACTAACGGAATCAAGAAGATGTTTCTTTCTGCCTTTAAAAACTCAGATCCAGGCATCAAGATGACACACAGGACAGATGGCGGTATCTTTCATATTCAACATCTGAATGCAAAGACAGAAGTCACCAAGTCACTTGATCGTGTATTGTTCACCTGTATGTTGATGACTGTGCTATCACTGCCTACTCGGAGGTTGACCTTCAAAGACTTACAGATTCCCTGTTTGCAGTCACTAAGCACTTTGGACTCACAATAAACTTCAAGAAGACTGAAGGGATAAAACTGCAAAGGGATCAACAGCTAACATGCCTGAAATAAAAATAGATGGCAAGGTCCTTAACAATGTTGACTCCTTCACCTATCTTGGTAGCAGTCTCTCCTTTTCCAACAGTCCAAGGAGGTATCCAACCATATCACTAAGGCAAGTGCTTCCTATGGCAGATTCCACAAGCGAGTATGGAATGAAAGGGGCTTGAAACTGGAGGCAAAGTACACAGTATACGGAGCAGTAGTCCTGTCTGCATTGCTGTATAAATGAGAGTCCTGGACTCTCTACCATAGGTATGTCAATCTACTAGATCAGTTTCACCAGTGCTATCTCTGAGGTCTTTTAAACATCAACTGGTACAACAGAGTCTCAAATGTGATGGTACTTTTGCAAGCCCAGATGCTAAGCATAGATACACACCTAACACAGTCTCAGCTAAGATGGTCTGGACATCTCATGCCATCGACCAAGAGGATGGCCAAAGCTTTTCTACAAGGACACCCTGAAAAAATCTTTCCAGAAATGTGACATTGATGAAGAACAAAAGAACAACTCTGACTGTAGGCAAGCTATTCGTAAGGGAACAAAAGCTTATAAAAATGAAAGACACTGCAGCCAAGTGGAAAAGGTGTAGGCTGCTTAGTGATACCTTGAATAATGAAGACTACTGCAGGGGGTAGAGCTTTTTCTTACAAAGCCACACAGTAATGGAACAGCCTTTCATTTTAATTCCTGAGTCCTGTGATCTGTCCTGATGTGCTACTACTGGTTCTCATCTAAGAAGCCCCTCGCTCCTGCTGATGATGTCTTATATGGATTTAAATATACACTCAAACTGTACAGATGACTTTTCACTGCTACTGATATAAACTCTTTTAGGAGTGGTTCAACATTTTCATGAGCATACAATCCGTACGTTAGGGGGAGGGGTCAGCACCCAGCGTACGCTTTTCAAACATAATGAAAATGTTGGTCAAAATTTTAGCTTTTGCAATCTTGCTATGAGCACTGAGCTAATCACTGAGCAGTTTGAACAGTCATTACATTGTGTTTAGCATAGAGGCGAGAGTGTCTGATGAGTCCATTCAACCTCGCAGTTATTAGCCTTCCAATCATAACACTCTTTGTATTGTAATTGATGCCGTATTATACCTGGAAGTGAGACATTACAGACATATTATATTATAAAAATATATTTGATCACTCACATGATCACTATTTGGTTGTTCCGGTGTTCGTGTACTTGGTACTCAAGCTGCTTTTCACAAGAGACAGAGCAAATGCTCATCTCAGATCTGTTTCACTGGCTTTAGAGAGAACAACATGCAAATCTATTTAATTTAATTAAGTGTGTGTGTGTGTGTGTGTGTGTGTGTGTGTGTGTGTGTGTGTGTCCATGTCCGCGCGTGTGCGTGTCCACATCCACAGTCCACGAGGGCACGCTCGGTCCTAGTTAAGTTTAGTCAAGCCACTGATTAGAAAAATAGAAGTTGAACTTGGTGCCATGTGAAAGTTCAGTGAATGCGTGTATTTGCTCAAACAGTAATTTTATAGTAGGTCTGAAGTTATTGTACAAGTCACTAAGTCTGAAAACCCTCCCATAATTCTGAAAAACTTTCTGCAGTCAAAGTTTGCAATGAAGTGCAATGATATAAATTAAATACTACATGTATAAATATATAATAATATACATTTCTAAATAAAATTTTTAACTTCATGTTTTCATAAAACAAAAAATAACAAATAATTTGGAATTTTTGGTGTTCATTGATTTCAGTATTTGAGTTCTGCTATAATGACTACCCTTCCCCCTCCCCAGCCCAAACTAGTCACACCCGGACTGCTCGCACCCCACTCCTGCACAAACATTCCCTGAAGTCTCTAAACATGGAAGGATAACCTACTTATACAGTTAGGTCTCTTCTGGACCCCAGATTTGGACATGGGACTCTGGCATATCTAGTGCACAGGGAGGGCCTGAAACCCTGAAGAACAATGCTGGATTGCACTATTTATCATACGATTCTCCTTGACAGATTAGAAAATGTTGTTGGACTTAAGGTAACGGCCCTATCCTGGTTTAAATCTTATTTAACTGACCGTTATCAGTTTGTAGATGTAAATGGTGATGTACAAGGTTCTGTCCTCGGCCCGTTGCTTTTTTTCTATACATGCTCCCTTTGGGTAATATTATTCATGAACATGGTATTAGCTTTCATCGTTACGCTGATGATTCACAGTTATATATTTCAGCAAAGCCAGATGAGAGACACCAGCTTAATAAAGTTGAGAATTGTGTAAAG
>JBCNYH010091904.1:0-10377 GCA_039654325.1 Tandanus tandanus | reverse complement strand
TGAGTTACATTACAACATTACAACACATGTATCCACAAACCAGATGTGCACACACACACACACACACACACACACACGTACACACACACACACACACACACACACACACACAAATATTAGGAAAAGATATTGCAGCCTTCTAAGAAAAATTCAAAGAAAATTAACAAAATCACTTACTCAATGACTGATGGGGACTGATGTCACAAAGAGGAAGTGATGATGTCATAGACAGTGACTTTTTACCATTAAGAAAATGGTGAAATAATAAATGCTAGAATAGAGATACCATGATTAACAGCGAGAATATTCCTTGTTGAATGTTTGCCTGCAGGTTGGTGAGTGTAGTCCACCAGGTGTTTTTGTGGCTGTGAGGGGGCAGCGCATGGAAATTTTTATTCAGTAGTTTGTAAAGGACGATAGGTGTTACTTGTGAATTTTACGAGACAATATCACATAGAGGGGCTGGAATCTGAGACAATGTCACAGTGAGGGGATTTTTGAAAGAGGAGTGCTGAAGAGGAAGAGGAGATGATGTCACAGAGGGTTATTTACAGGGTTTTTCATTGTTTCACAATTTCTCAGCCATTCCTATAGTTATTCTTTTCAGTTTTTAAGTCAGACTTCTACCAAAATAAAGCAGTGTTTCAAGCTGATGCTTGAACCCCTAATAACTGATTTAAATATAAAATCCATCCCAAAATTCAGGTGAAACTAATTCAGCTCACTGTAGAAATGAAAAAACACACTTTTATAATGCACTATATACACATCATAAAATAATAATGAACATATGTGTTATTTCATAATTAATCCGAGTTATTCTGAATTTACACAACTAGCTATGGAGACACAATGGGCACTATTAATATTGTTAAGAAATAATAAGTCAAATACAATTAAATAGATTATTAACAGTATGTGCCCTTTATTCATACTAATAATGGACCATGATTAGATTAAGAGCTAGTTCATGTCAGTTATTTTAGCTGGTTTAGCGGGCTAGCAGTTAGCATCATTCCTGTATGAGTTTTGTGATGAAATCAGAACTGGTTCTGAGTGAACTGAAAACAAAATTCGCACATTTTATGTGTTTTGGCCACCTTTAGAACTCTATTTCAGGCTACATCCCAGCTGTGTTTTGCTCTACTGTTTACTCCATGAGAAGGAGGCGATCATGTGACCAATGTGAGTGTGCTCTCATCACAGCAGGATAGGCGGCATCACATGACCAAGGGAACACACGTGCAGTTCACAATCTGTTGCTCAACAGTGAACTCTGATGTAACAGAGAATAAAGAGTGATGCAGAGAATACTAAACATGAATGAATTGAATGATCAGACCTTTTATGCTAATATTTTCTTCAGTGCCATACACTGTGAATAAACAATAAACAATATAAGACAAGTGCATGAGCAGAAGAAATCAGACATCATTGGGAACAGAAATGAATCTCAGTAGTGATATGGATTCGAATGTAATCACCAGTCCCGAGGTGGTCGCTGAGCTCTACCGTGAGCAGAGTCACTTCCCATCCCTGAGACGTGCTAATGTGGGGCCAGTGATCACATCTCAGTATGGAGGAAAGTACAACAATATCTCAACAGAGTGGACTCAACGGGATCTGGAGAAGAATGAGATTGTTAAATTTTGCCGGCAGTACATTGTGTTTCATGATGACAAATCGATAGTCTACTCTGGGCCCTCTGGGAAGTGCAGAGAGATCAAGGGAGAGCTGCTGAGTCAGGACTCTCCTTCTGGAGAGATGAAGGCTGTTGTGAGGGAGTGTTCTGTTAAAGGAGAGAAAAAACAGTTTCTGGAGATCTGGCAGAAGAACAGTAAGATAAAAAGTCTCAACCTGAGTGCGGTAAAGAAGCATGGAAAGGTGAACGAGGATGAAGAAACCAGCTGCTTGGTCTGGTCTGACTCTGAGACTCATCTTCTATATGTGGCTGAGAAAAAGCATCTGAAGACTGAGTCCTACTTCCAGTCAGAGTTTGAATTCATCTCACTTGGTGATGATGAGGAGGTAAAGGTTATAGAGAAGGAGGATATCATCAAGAATGACCAGTTTGTTTATTATGAGGACTGGATTGAGGCTTTGATTAATCCAAGCACACCTGTACTTTGTATTTTGGATATTGAAGGCAACGATGTTTCTGTCTTGGAAGGAGATTATATTGCCATTGGAGAGGCATTCTGGGCACCATATGATACAGGTGTGGTGTTTGTAGGATGGTGGCATGAGCCGTTCCGACTGGGTCCAAGATATTACCCCAAAAGGCAGTCTTCTCTCTTTTATGTGAATTTAACTGGTGGAAAATGTGAACAGCTGTGTAACACAACCGCGGTCTGCTCTCCTCGTCTGAGTCCAGATCACTGCCGCCTTGTCTATTTTGAGTGTGAGGTCTATGGTCCACATTACCAATGCAACAAGCTCTGCATGCTTGACTGGTGTACAAATAAGACGTCAGTGGTAGTTGATATGGTCAAGAGAGGTCTCTACAGCTCTGTACTGTCTCATCAGTGCTGGTCAGGCGACAGCCAGCGAGTTCTCATCTCATCGGTCCAGAGATGCCGTAAGGATATTCTGGTGGTTGACACTTCCACAGGCCAAGTTATATCTCTCACCTCTAATTCAGACACAGGAAGTTGGTGCCTCTTGACTATCCACAGGGATTTGATGGTGGCCAGTTGCTCATCTCCAAACTGTCCTCCAAGCCTGAGGGTGGCCTTTCTCCCAGCAAGTGGTTCAGAAAAAGATGTGTTGTGGGTGACACTAGAGGATGCTCAAATTCAGCCTGAAATTGACTGGCAGGCTCTTCATTTCACCCCACCTCCACCAGGAGACAAAAAACAGTACTCTGATCTGGACTTTGATGCCGTTCTACTGAAACCAAATAATGTGAAACAGGGACAAAAACTGCCACTTATTGTCAAGCCCCATGGTGGACCTCACTCTCTCATAGTGGCCGAGTGGCTTTTAGGCTCAGCGGTTCTCTGTAGGATGGGTTTTGGTGTCTTACATGTTAATTACAGAGGCTCTCTTGGCTATGGTCAGAACAGCATCTTCTCCATGCCTGGAAACATTGGCACCCAAGATGTCAAAGATGTACAGTTTGCAGTGCAGAGTGTTTTAAAGAGAGGTGACTTTGACAGACAGAATGTTGTTGTTATTGGGGGCTCCAGTGGAGGATTCCTGGCTTGTCACTTAATTGGTCAATACCCAGACTTCTACAAAGCATGTGTTGCTCTGAATCCAGTTACCAACCTGGCATCCCTGATTGGCAGTATTGACATTCCTGACTGGTGTATGGTGGAAGATGGATTTGATTTTAACACTGACACCATGCCGAGCTCTACTATGTTGGAGCAAATGCTAAACAAGTCACCGATCAAATATGTCAGAGAGGTAAAGACTCCTGTGCTGCTAATCTTGGGAGCGGACGATAAGTGTGTACCTTATAATCAGGGCATCGAGTATTATAATGCTCTGAAGACTTTGCAAGTATCTGTCAGGTTGTTGTGGTATCCAGAAAGCAACCACTCTTTGTCCAAAGTTGATGCAGAATCAGATGGATTTATGAACATTGCACTGTGGACCATCCAACATCTCAACCTATAAATACACACCTTAAAACAGGTCTGAAACAACTGACAGATCAGAAAGGTCTGTTATTAGATCATTAAGATTCATTTGATAACTACAGCTGCTTTTATGTGGGTATTTGCACTCGTACAACTTTCGCTGGGAACAAGTTCACTCACTCACTCATTGGCCGAACTGCTTAATTTGGAACAGCCAATTATCCTTATGTGCTTGCCGTTGGACTGTGAAATGAAACCGAAGTACCTGTTGGAAACCCACACAAGCACCAGGAGAACATAGAACAGACACATTCGCTGAGCCAGGACTCAACCTTCTTACTGAGAAACAATTTTCCCTTGCAAAAACGATTTGTTCCTGAACAACATGACACCAACATGGACGCATCTTGCTCCACTTTTTGAGGTGGTGAAAGTTGTTCCAGGACATCTTGTGCTGGGGCAACTTGCCATTTGAACACAATCAGTGTCAAATCAGAGGGTGTACATGTGCGTAATTGCGTCCATCCGAGGCTTTGGCGGCAGATTGGAGATTCTTCTTCAGTGGTTTGCACTATCGACACCAACGCACAAAGAAAAATGTGATTCCCTTCATTGTGGTTTTTATATCTTGAACCAACGCTGTGCATTTGCATTTAGATTTATGATTCGTTGTCGCTGCATTTGCCTAACTAGAGTCTTGTAACCATTGAAAACTGTGAAAGCATGCCTTACAACCTTGCACAACGTTTTGTTTCTGATCACTAACTTACGCTTGTGAGTTTTCTCACTAAGGGAGCATGGTGGTGAATTGTAGAGAATATCTACTTAATAACAAGATGGTCCTGGGTTCAAGTCCTGGGCCTGGCAAGGGTGTTTCAGTATGGAGTGTGTATGTTCTTCCCATGCTTGTGTGGAGTTCCTCTGGGTACTCCAGGTTCCTCCAACAGTCCAAAGACATACCTATTAGGCTACCTGGCTGTTTGTGTGTGTGTTAGCCCTGCGATACACTGGTGAGCTGTTCAGAGTGTAACCTGCCTTCACCCTGAGAGGCTCCCAGTCTCCCCACAACGTTAATAGGATTACGCGGTTCAGTGAATGAATGAATGAATGAATGAACAAATGAATGAATGAATGTTCTCCTTCTAGCTTCCGGCTTGACATAGATTTTAAAGTGATCGTGCAAACACATTAGAAAAGTGGGCAATGGGGCACAAGTTATTTCGGAGGCAACTTGTTCCAATTGCCCGTGTAAGAGCTAAGTAACTAAAGAGGATAACTAAGAGTGTCTCATTCAGTTTGCGAGTATGCAAACCTTAAAAATGGTATCAGCACACTATTGTTGGACTTGAAGTTTAAAACAGGTGGATTTGTGTAAAAAAAAATCTTGAAACCATACTAAACACAGAAACTACTTCCGGACAAACATTAGTAGCAGTTCTCACAAATTATCACCAACAATCATACTGTCTGTTTTTTTTTATTTTCTTCTTACCATAGTTTTAATGACTCTTCTATCAGTGTTTCAGTGGGCACACGCTCTTCGTTTTCTTTTATTTAATAAACCAAGCAGCACATGTAGAAATCACAGTCCCTGCATAGAAGGAATGCATTGTAACTTGCCACACCTCTTTTAGAGACCTCTCACTAACTAGCCTATCCTGTGTGAACTACATGCAGTGTTTCCTTTGAACTGACCAATCCTATGTTACCACACTTATCATTGTAAAAATACCAAAACTTTTGGAAATAAAGCTGAGAACTTTATTGACCACCAGCCCATGTGTTGTGTTCTCTTCAGGCCTGATGAGGTAAGGTATTGTCCGAACGGGGGCAGGCGTATCTTCCACCAGGCACATGGGAATTTCTATGTTTGAATGGCAATGCAATCATGTCTTTTCTTAATCTTCCGTGTACACTAAATCAAAAGGTAAAACCTAACAAATGTATAACATGTAAAAGAGAGAGAGAGAGAGAGAGAGAGAGAGAGAGGCAGAGAGAGTGAGGAATAAACTTCATACGCTATGTATACAAGCCAATCATCATGAAGTTCAACACATACATCAAGTGAGTACTTGATGCCAAGGCCTGTGGAGCAAAAATTTTCATTCATAATGATTTCACCAGAGGAAGCTGCACAACGCTGCTAAGCAAAACAATGAATGGTGTTTGCAGTGGCACAGTGGTGTAGCGGTTAGCATGTCACAGGAAGGCAGCTCACCAGACCATCACAGGGCTAACACACAGCATTTTTTTATATACTATGTCAACTAAAGCATCCGCAGGGCATAATAGGTGACCTCCTACTCTACTCCGAGCTCCTCCCGGATGGCCGAGCTTCTCACCCTTGAATTGGAAACCACTAGAGAGAAAAACACTACAACCTGGAACCCACGATGTGCAGTTTCTTATATTACAGGGTGAGGTTTTTTTTCAGTAGAGGCACTGAATCATATTGAAGAGTGATGCATGATACTGAAAATGGTTGAGAAAGTAAAAGAGTGAATAAACTCGAAGATGAAAATAAATCTGCTGAATGTTTGGGGTGTTGGAGGATCTGACTGGTCCCAGAAGGGCTGTTGGGATCATGATCTCATGATTGATTGTGTTGTTTAGGTTTAATATATTTACAGAAGATTTTTAAGGTGAAGTAATAGAATACTGACAGAGAATTAAAGAGTAAATATTTTTCTAAATGATGCACTGTTTTTTCCAGGAAGGTTAAAGAAACACACACACACACACACACACACACACACAAGCCTGTTTACCCAAAGCCCTCCTCCTGACTCGGGAGCTGAAGTGAAAGTGGAGGTTTGCTGGTTATAAAAATCAGGACATTCGGTCACACTAACACTGAAACCATCACAGGAGAGCAAACAGGTAGGAATCAACACATTTTACTTTTATATAACATTAATAATTCCCTTAAGAAGAAATCAACTCGGATAACATGATGCTGTAATTTAATTAACCATAAATAATTCTGTGTAGGATGGTGAACAGTCACCTTCTCACTTGGGTCAACAGATTATTCATTCATTCATTCATTTGCTAAAATGCTTAATCCTAATTTGGGTTGCGGGGAGGCTGGTGCCCATCCCAGCCGACTGTGGGCGAAGGCGGGGTACACCCTGTACAGCTCATCAGACCATCACAGGGCCAACACACACACAACCATTCACACTCACACCTAGGGACAATTTTCTAACAGCCAGTTAGCCTACTCTGTATGTCTTTGGACTGTGGGAGGAAACCTGTGTCCTGTGTGTGTGTGTGTGTGTGTGTGTGTGTGTGTGAGAGAGAGAGAGAGAGAGAGTAATATATTGTGGTGTGATGAAGCGGTAATAAACCCACAAGTAGATTATTCTCCCACATCCTTACAACAGCAATTCTTCTTGGAAATTTAAAATACTTTTAAATTTATTTTACAGCCGGTTAGTGAAAGTTAGTTCCTATTAACAGCTATAAACAGTCGTTCTCTAACCAGCCTTTCCTTTTTGTCTCTTCATTAAAATAAAAATACCCACAAACAACTCTTGTTTCTTGTAGTGGTTAGCAAGTTCGCTTCACAGCACGAAGGTCATGGGTCCGAGTTCCTGGCTCAGCAGGACAACATTTCTGTGTGGTGTTTGCATGTTTTTCCTGGTCCTTGCTCTGGGTTCCTCCCACAGTCCAGAGACATTCACATTAGGCTAATTGGTTGTTCCAAATTGCCCCAAGGTGTGAATGTGAGTGTGAATGGTTGGGTGTGCGTGTGTTACCCTGCGATGGACTGGTGAGCTGTTCAGGGTATACTTTGCCCAGATTTGGCTGAGACAGGCTCGAGCCTCCCCACGACCCTAGTAAGGATTAAATAGTTTAAGCATTGGTTCAGAAAATGTATGAATGAATGAATGAAAATCAGTTGGAAAATCGGTAATGTTCCAGAGTATATAGGTCATGTGATACACCAGCAGGACGTTGTGACAGACAGTGTGACACAGTCTGGCTCTCCACTGCAGCACTGCTAAGTGGTCTGTCCATTACATGGGACATCCCATAATAATGCAATTGTATATTTCTCACAGTCCAGTGGATTTAAAAAGTTCCGGTGTTGGTCATCCTTACCACATAATTAGTGCGTATGTAATACATTTAAGCGCTGCAGATACTTATTATAACATAAGTGACCTCAAAAAGCACAAAACTGGAAATTTTATCCTGTGGATTACTAGCACGTGCTGAACTGCAGGAGTTAGCATTTTTTTTCCTGGAAGTGACATCAGCGCATTGGGGGGAAGTGGGGAGGGGGATTGATGTCTCCTGTGGAGATGGTGAGACTCCGTGATCTCTGCGCTTGTTGTTTGTGCAGCTCAGCACTGGAACATAATGTGTTATGATGCCCGGGGTCAGCGACGCAGCCCAGCCAATCCAACGAGTTCATGTCACTACCAGCTAACAGACAAGGCAACATGTCTCTGAGCATGCCTAGAGTCTTAACACTCACACACACTTTAAAATTGGGCATGGACTGATGCTGCCGGAAGGAACCGCTGATGTCATATGTGATTGTTTTAAATAGCTAGTAATACTGATTCACCACAGGCCCACTTTAAATATAATAAAACATTTCTTCCTATAAATTTTGTCGCAATGCGCCTAGATGGCTATCCAGTCATGTATGATTTTGTGCAATAACCGTTATTATATAACAATTACTGTGCTTTGTAGGAAAATTTAAGTCGATATGGGAGGAAGTTACAGCAGACGACAGTGGGTTCTCCTGGTAGCGGGTTCTAAAGGCTGGGAAAACTACAGACATCAGGTGTGAAGATTAAATTCAACAACAATCATAACAAATATAATATACTGTGTTACATGACTGTACTTAAAAATCAATAAAAATAAGTTATTTTAAATCAAAGTCACATGTTTTTGGGTTCTTTCAGGCCAACGTGTGCCACGCTTATCAAATCGCCCATCAGAATGGCGTCCCAGATGAGCAGATCGTGGTGATGATGTATGATGACATCGCTAATAATAAAGAGTGAGTATTACAGAGTGGGCGACACAATGGTGTGGTGGTTAGCATGTCTGCCTCACAGCAATAACGTACTGGGTTTGCGTCCCAGGTTCAGCAAGAGCATTTCTGTGTGCAGTTTGCATGTTCACCATGTGCTTGCATAGGTTTTTTCTGGACACTCAAGTTTCCTCTCACAGTCCAAAGATATGCATGCACATTAGGCCATGTGATCATCTGGTGAGCTGTTGAGGGTGTACCCTGCCTTCATCAGAGGTGGCTGTGATAGGCTCCAACCTCCCTGCCTGAATTATGTCAGATTAAGCATTTTGATAGTGATGAGTGAGTAATACGTGAGTGAGCGATGGATGAGTGAGTGAGTGAGTGAGTGAGTGAGTAATACGTGAGTGAGTGATGACTAAGTGATGAGTGAGTGAGTGAGAAGTGAGTAATGAGTGAGTAAGTGAAGAGTGAGTAAGTGAAGAGTGAGTAAGTGATGAGTGTGAGTGATGGATAAATAAGTATGTGAGTGAGCAATGGATAAGTGAGTGAGTGAGTGATGGATGAGTAAAAGATAACTGAGTGATTAGTAAGTGATGAGTGAGTGAGTGATGGATGAGTGGGTGATGAGTGAGTGAGTGATGGATGAGTGGGTGATGAGTGAGTAATGAGTGAGTGAGTAAAGATTGAATGATGAGTGAGTGAGTGATGACTGAGTGAGTGATGGTTGAGTAATTAATGAGTGAGTGATGAGTGAGTGAGTGAGTGAGTAATGGAGTGATGAGTGAGTGATGAGTGAGTGAGGGATAAGTGAGTAAAGAATGAGTGAGTGAATGAGTGATGAGTGAGTGAGTGATGAGTGAGAGATTGAGAGGGATGAGTGAGTGAGTGGTGGATGAGTGAGTAAGTGAGTGATGGATGGGTGAGTGATGATTGAGTGAGTAAGTGAGTGATGGTTGAGTGAGTGATGAATGATGGAGTGATGAGTGACTGATGAGTGAGTGAGCAATGGATAAGGGAGTAAGAGTGAATGATGAGTGAGTAATGAGTGATAAGTGAATGATGAGTGAGTAATGACTGAGTGAGTGATGAGTGAGTAATGAGTCAATGATGAGTGAGTGATAAGTGAGTGAGTAGGTGAGCAATGGATGAGTGAGTGAGTGAGTGATAAGTCTTTTTGAGTCTATGGCGCTGTGGAGACGGCTGCCTCTCCAGTAGCTCTCCAGTTTTCAGCTCTTTTTAACCTGTTTTTAACCTCTTTCCCTCTACTTTCCTTTACTCTCTTGCGAAGAGATTGTGTGTTTTATATATCCCATGGATATTTTCAACTTTAAAATGCAACCAAGAGCCAGTTTACTCACTTATTCACGGGAGGAACTGCTGGCTCTGCGAACGAAGGGATGAAACTGGATACGACACCCTTTCCCGGCGGAGCTGAGGAGGAGACCCCGGAGCTGCAAGGCCGGGGCTAAGCTAAAGGCTGAGCTAGCGGAAAATCGGAGGTGCTACAAGCCATCAATTCCCTCCGTCATCATGGGGAATGTGAACTCACTGCTGAACAAGATAGATGAGCTGTCCGCACTGAACAACCAGCAGATCTACCGGGAGAGCAGCTTGTTCATCGGAGGCATGGCTGAACCACCTAATACCGGATGCTAACGTGGACCTGCTGGGATTCACTGCTGTGAGAGCCGACAGAGACACTAAGGCGAGTGGGAAAAGCAAAGGTGGGGGACTCATCATGTATGTTAACAACCGCTGGTGTAACCCAGGACATATCTCCGTAAAGAC
>JBCNYH010091785.1:0-10379 GCA_039654325.1 Tandanus tandanus | reverse complement strand
TGTATAATGTGTGTGTGTGTCATTCCACACTAATGATAACTAAAACAGGGAACCAGTGGACAAAAATCAGAGTTACATTTGGAAATTTGTATTACTATTAATTATCGTGCCAATGTGTGTAGTTTACAATCTTTCAGAAGAGAAGGCAGACCAACCTTCCACGCGGTCAAAAATAGGGTGCAAATGTGCAGTGTCACCATTCACCTGTGCGCCTGGTAAAACTCAGATCTTATGGCCAATTTATCATAGCTTAAATTCAGAATGTCAATTGAAGGTAAAAACACAGAGTAGATGTTGCAAGCTGTGATTTGAGGTTGATGTGGAGATGTTTCTCTTTTGTGACGCCAATTGATAGGTTCCTTTGTGGTTCGCGAGACGCGACCCGTTACGCAGTTATGCTCTTTAAAAACAGGCCATAGAACAACATCTGATCGATAAATTAAATATTTCAGGATGACAAAAGGACAATTAGGACTTGTTTACTGTGCTATGCAGCTGTTAGATTGAATTTGATCTTTGATTTTGATTTTGATCTTTCACACTGTCCATGCCGACAGAGACTGCACCGCGCGCAGTAAGCGGAAAGGAGGGGGGCTTGCCGTTCTTTTCAGTAACAGGTGGTGTAACCCCGCCCACATAACCAGCAAAGAGCGGACTTGTGGACTGGACATTGAACTGTGTGCTGTTGGACTCAGACCATATTATTTGCCTCTGGTATTTTTCCATGTCATCTTAGTGCCTGTTTATGTTCCTCCTTCTGCCGACCCCACTGCTGCATGTGACACTGTTCATGCTACCATAGCCCGGTTACAGACTCAGCACCCGAGTGCCTTCATTGTCAACCATGTCACCATGGACACTACACTGACAAACTTTGTGCAGTATGTGGACTGTCACACCAGAGAGGAGAGAACTTTAGTCCTGCTGTATGCAAATACTAAGGATGTCTACAATTTCTCCCCCCATTGGGGAGATCTGACCACAACTTAATTCACCTTTCTTCATGCTATGTGCCCCTTGGGAAGAGGGAGCCTGTGACTACAAGGACTGTTAGAAGATGGTTGGAGGAGGCCTTGGAGGAACTACAGGACTGTTTTGAAGCGACAGACTGGCCAGTGCTCTGTGAGCCCCACGGTGAGGACATTGATGGGCACACTGAGTGTATTTCACACTACATAAATTTCTGTACTGGTACCATTGTCCCAGCTCAGACGGTCTATTGTTACCCAAATAACAAGCCGTGGGTGAAAAAAGACATCAAGCCCTCCTTAACAACAAGAAGAGGGCATTCAGGGCTGGCAACAGAGAGTAGGTGAGAACAATCCAAAGTTTACTAAGAGTCAAGATCAGAGAGGCTAAGGACAATTACTGGAGAAAGCTGGAGTGGAAACTCCAACATAACAGCATGAGAGAGGTTTGGAGTGGTATGAAGTCCATCACTGGTTTCAGGCCATCCAACAGCAGAGGAGCTGAGGGCGGTGAGGACAGGGCCAATGAGCTGAATATGTTTTTTAACAGATTCGACACTGCGGCTACTGCTCAGCCCCCTTCTAACTCATCAGGAACAAGCCTGAAACCCACTGCCACACCACCCTCTCTCCCCTTATTGCACCTCTGCTTCCTGTGATAGACCTGACAATCTTTCCCCATTTGTAAACTTCAGCTATAAACAGGTCGAGAAACAGCTGAAGTGTGGTGGAAGACGTCATGCCTCGTTCCTCTACCAAAGACCCCAGTATTACAGACCTGTGTAATCACAGTGGCCCCCAGGATTATAGACCGTGGCACTGGCTTCACATGAGATGAAGACCCTTGAGAGACACATACTGGATCAACTAGGACCTATGGTTAGACCACAAATTGACCCCCTTCAGTTTGCTTACCAGCCTCGTCTCGGACTGCTTTACCGTGTCTACACCCACCTTGACCAGCCGGATGTTTTTTTACTTCTCCAGTGCTTTCAGTACTATCAGGCTGACCCACCTGGCTGAGAAGATGACAGAGATGCAGGTGGATGTCTCTCTTGTGCCCTGGATTGTGGGCTACCTGACTGGAAGACCACAGTATGTGCGCCTGTAGCACTGCGTGTCGGACACGTTGGTCAGCAACACCGGAGCACCACAAGAGACCGTCCTCTCCTCTTTTCTCTTCACCCTTCGCACAACAAACTTCATCTACTGCGCAGAGACCTGCCATCTTCAGAAGTTTTCTGATGACTCAATGTTGTAGTTGAATGTATTAGTGGAGGTGAGGAGATGGAATATCGAGCTGCTGTGGATTCCTTAGTCACATGGTGTGAGCAGAATCATCTGCAGCTTAATGTGACAAAGACTAAGGAGCTGATTGTTTATTTTAGGAGATCCAAAACACCAGCGGCCCCTGTTTCCATCCAGGGCAACAATGTGGAAATGGTGAAGGATTACAAATACCTTGGAGTTGACAATAAACTGGACTGAGTTAAGAACACTACTGCACTTTACAAAAAGGGCCATAGCCATCTCTATTTTTTGAGGTGGTTAAGGTCGTTTAACATCTGCCAAACACTGCTTAGGATGTTTTATGAGTCTGTTGCGGGCAGCGCTATCCTGTATGCCGTTGCATCCTGGGGCAGCAGGCTGAGGGTTGCAGATTCAAACAGACTGAACAAACTGATCCGCAAAGTCAGTGACGTTGTGGGGAAGGAGCTGGACTCTCTGACGGTGGTGTCCGAGAGGAGAATGTTGTCCAAAATAAATACTATACTGGACCAAACCTCCCACCCACTTCACAACCTGCTAATCAGTCACAGGTGCACGTTCAGTGAGAGACTGATACCACCTAAATACTCCACTGAACGACACAGGAGATCATCCCTACCTGTGGCCATTAAACCGTGAAACTCCTTAATATAGCAACAACATCCACTGTTATACATTTGCATTTTGCACCACATTTACATTCTACTGTTTATCATCTTGATAATACTGTACATATTACTGACAGGATTCATTCTATATCTGTTTATATAGACATTACTAACTTATAATTGTAGACTTATATATGTAGATTTCTGTATGTATATTTGTATATATATGGATATTTGTAATTTTTCTTTATTGAGACTTTTTTCTTAATCTTTATCTCCTTCTTATTGTGTATGGAGCAACTGTGTGCACACAATTTCCTCTGGGACCAATACAGTATTCTGATTCTGATTTGTGCACTGGTGCGCAGTCATGTTGGAACAGGAATGGGCCATTCCCAAACTGTTCGCACAAAGTTGGGAGCATGAAATTGTCCAAAATCTCTTGGTATGCTGAAGTTCATTTCACTGGAACTATGGGGCCAAGCCCAGCTCCTGAAAAACAACCCCACAACATAATCCCCCCTCCACCAATCTTTACACTTGGCACAATGCAGTCAGACAAGTACCGTTCTCCTGGCAAATGACTCGTCACAGCAGAGAACGCATCTCCACTTCTCTATAGTCCAGTGGCGACGTGCTTTACACCACTGCGTCCAACACTTTGCATTGCACTTGGTGATATATGGCTTGGATGCAGCTGCTCGGCCATGGAAACCCACTCCATAAAGCTCTCTACTCGCACTGTTCTTCAGCTAATCTGAAGGCCACATGAAGTTTGGAGGTCTGTAGCAATTGACTCTACTGAAAGTTGGCGACCTCTGCGCACTATGCGCTTAAGCATCCGCTGACCCCGCTGTGTCATGTTACGTGGCCTTCCACTTCGTGGCTGAGTTGCTGTCGTTCCTAATCACTTCCACATTGTTGTCAACTGACAGTTGAGGGTCATTTCATAGTAACTGACCATTTTGAGTCCCAGATGCATGTTTTCCAGTTTTATTATTTTAAAACAAAATACATGATTGCATATCGATAACTGCAAGTAAAACATGCCCTACACAACTCAAGTCATTCATTTTGGGTCAAATTGGGGGTTTTTTGGACAATTTTGTATTCCTTTGATGCAAAAATTCCCTGTCCCCAAAGTCAAGCTTCTGAGATCAAAAGCATATTTGATAAAACTTCTTTCACGTTTACAGCAATTGTTGCATGTTTTTAATGAAATAATTCATTCTAAGCACACAAACTGTTAAACACAATATACCAGTAAAATATTTTTATCATCACATTTTGCCATGTCTCCAGGTTTGCATGTCATTACTGTTACCAGCAATGACTTTCCTTCCCACAGAAACCAGAGTAACTTTCTTTGGTTTACCAGTTGGCCAATAGTGGGCTATAGTGAGTGACGTTTGGAAGGAAAAACAAAATGGAGACGTGCTGCACATTTTCTTTGAATTGTGAAAAAACCAACTGAAATCAGGTTAGTATGTCTATTCTCGGTCAGTACTGTTACTGGAATTTTGGATGATACATTGTGTTGTGTGGAGTAAAGTTCATTTAGTTCATTAGGTGCATTGATGAAGTATAAAATGAGGTCATAACATCAACCTTCCACCATTTCATTTGTGTGTAATGTGTGCTAATGTGGATTTTTGTCATTCCTGTTACTGTCAATCCTGTTACCATTCCCCAACTTTAATTGGTAACAGGAATGACCATCCTTAACAGGAATGATCATTCGCCTCATGCAGAAAACCAATTCTGGTGTTTTAACAAAACGCATTGTAAGTCACCAAATCTGGTCTGATTGTTATGGTTATACATCACTATGGTAATCATTTCCATTGGTAAAATCTTTCTTGGATTGGGAGCCTCTGTTAGGGCATCAGTATTCCATAAGTACCATTTAAAAAACCATTTGGTACCACTGGGTTAGAAATGTTTTTTTTTAAATAAAGTTGATAAGTTCTCCATTGTTATCTACCTTCCTCCTTTAATAGGGACATATTTTACATACTAATATGAGAAAATGTAACTCCTGAACAATTACATTACATATACATATCAGTTTCTTTAAAGGCAGTTTGTCCTGTAACAGGAATGACAGCATATCATGGTACGATGCCAAAAAATGTACGCAAAATAGTGAAAATACCTACAAAGTGCACTGCTGGGCCATGAGATCATACTTCATTAACCCCCTCCTTACATACAAACTATTTTCAAAACAATCCTAGGCTATCACAATGCTCTGGTTGGTCAAAGTCAAACTGGTCAGTTACTGTGAAATGACCCTTGACCGTCGAATATTTAGTAGCGAGGAAATTTCTTGACCAGACTTGTTGCAGAGGTGGCATCCTATCACGGTGCCACGCTGGAATTCACTGAGATCCTGAGAGAGACCCATTCTTTTACAAATATTTGTAGAACCAGTGCTTGAATTTATACACCTGTGGCCATAGAGGTGATTGGAACACCTAAATTCAATTATTTGGATGGGTGAGTGAATACTTTTGGTAATATAATGTATATTAATATTCAAATTATTTTATTCATGTATTACTTTGGAGAGATATTTACATATTGCCGTGGCGAAAAGTGTCCAGTTCACGACGCAAGAGATTCAAATCCATTTATCAGGTGTTTATTTAGCCTTTAGGAAAAGAAAAGCATACAATCAATCACACAAAAGAAATTGTTCCAAGAGAAAAATCTTGGACATGGAACCAGCTCTGCAATTGGCTTATAAAGTGCCCATTCCACTCTGATTGGTCTATCGTCCTCTAGCTCTTGACTCTGATTGGTCCCTCGTGACCTCATGTTTCGACATGTCTCAACATGTCCCGAGCTGACCTTGAAGGCTTGGCGCCTCTCTCGCTTAGGACGGCCATTTTGTTTCTTTTCAAGGTCCGACATTTTGTTCCAATGTTCCGTGTTCAAGGACAGTCAAGCAATACTCATACAGAGTGGAGTGGGCCCTACACAAAATAATAAAATAATCTTACACACACTTCAGTGAATAAACTTCTCATACAATAGTCACATAAATCATCCAATAATCAAATAGTACAGTAAATCATACAATTACTCTTCTATAGGTATAATCATTACCAATTTAAATATATATTTCATTAGAGATGACTTCATTGGACAGTTCTCCATTTCAGGATTACAAATGTCTTTAAATAAAGGAAATATAATCACTCATTCCAAAGATATTACAATTTCTGTATCATATTCATGTTGATGCTGTTAATGATCAATAATTAATTCCAGTACGTGATCAGGAAGTCCAGCAATTTGCAAAAGATTTATGGAGGACCAAATATATGACATTATGACATTTCAGACCGGCAGGCCACAGACCTTCCACAGTTCATGGGTCCAAAACACACAGCGCTCTCAGTGGTGCCTGGTACCTCGATTTCCTCCAATTCATTTAGAAAAAATACAGTTAATTTTAAATAGGTTCTAATTCTGGTACACATTTATGCCTCTATCATTATCATCTTTATCATCTTCACCATCATCAGTAATGTCTTAATAATTGTTCTCTGTTCTTTATGTAGATATCAGTTTGTTTGATGAGTTGGACAGTATGGGGGATGCTGAGGACCTGCTACAGGCTCTCGAGAATGCTGGCTATGTAAGCGCGCGCGCACACACACACACACACACACACACACACAGACATGTCTTGTTATACTTATTTGAAGCTTTAATTTACATAATTATTAATGCTTACCTTAAAGGTACAGTGTGTTAGATTGAGTGGCATCTAGTGGTGAGGTTCCAGATTGCAACCAACTGAAATTTCATTCTCTACCCCTCCCTTTCAAAGGTGTTCTACTTTAGAAACATGACGGTGCAAAATGGGATCCGCCCCCCATGGAGATATAAACCTCTTATTCTCAGGTTCTCAAACCTCAATGACTTTTTTAATTATTACATGAATCATTGAAAGTATTTATTGATTTACTTTATTTCTGGTAATGGAGCCTCAAAAATGTTACACACTGTACCTTTAACATAACTGTTAGTAATTAAAGTTAATTTATTTCAAAGAGAACTTCACTTTTCCTTATGGGGACCATCACGGTACTGTCTCTCCAGGAATTCACCATGCTGTCATCACATCAGATCACGTGAATTCAACTAATCCTCGTACATTTTGCATATTTGCCCAATAACCGCAACTTCTCCACAAAGTTGGCCAATAATTGTATCATACCATGAGTTTTAAACAAGTGTTGAGCCTTACATCACCTCCTTGTTTATACCTTTGTAAACATCACAGTGTTGACAGGTACGCAACTATTTTTCATTTCAATTTCATTCCAAAAAAATGCTAACCAAAACACAAACATCAACATGTATCACAAGTTTTTGAAAATCTGCCATAAAATATATAATTTCAAACCACAACGATGCCAAAGTAGCCCACAAAATCCCGGGCTCGGGGGGTCATACAATCATAGTCTTTACACCTGCCAGACCCTGCGGTCTTGCTGAGCAGCAGACGCGTCACTGCATGCTGCTAGTGTGATGTTTCCTCTCTGTACTGTTCGCTGTTTCCTGCTGAAACTGATCTTTCCTTTGATTTATAAAACCGGAGCAGCTCCAGTGTTCTAACACTCCGATTGTGCTGCAACTTAAGTAAAAAAAAAAAAAAAAAAAAAAAAAAAAGGATGGAAACCTGATGGAGAATAAGTGTTGTGTTTCCATGGAAATGTGGGATTTTAATTGGGTGATTGTGTAATTAATGATATGTTTTCTCCTGTCCTGCAGCCAAGCCTGTGCATTGTCTCCTAATATCTTCTGCCTTTTCTCTGAAGTCCGTTTCCTGTAACATGAGTTATGGTTGGATTGTTTGCGGTCCCCGTAGAGTTTTGAGTTTATTGGTGGTGGATTTGCATGCGAGAACATGGTGTAATCTGTGAAAACAGTGTAAGGTTTTCTCCTGGATGCTGAGAGGAGCTGTTGTTCTGCATGTTTCCATAGACGGGCAGTGCTGCTGATATGAACTTGGACTTGGACCTCCCTGCCTGGAGCTGTGAGGTGTGGGGATACACCAGCAGCACCTGTACAGGTAGATTGGGTGCTCTCTAACTGGGGGAAGGTTTACGTCACAGGTCCACCACACACCCTACCAGTGTTTACAGACTTGAAAATAACATTGTGGATCTATATTTGAGTTTTTTTATTTCACTCTGTGGCGAGGTTCTGAACTGTCAGTCATGTGTTTTATCCTGCAGATGGAGACATTTCCACAGACTTCGTCTCTCCGACCCACACAATCAATTCAGTGTCTTCACCCACATCGACAGAGGCACACTCCCCCTACTCCCTATTTGTAAGCAAACTCGTGTGTGTGTGTGTGTGTGTGTGTGTGTGTGTGTGTGTGTGTGTGTGTGTGTGTGTATAGAGTGTAGTGTAAGGTAGGATGTTTAGTTTTCGAGTAAGCGTGCTCAGAGAAGATGATCAGTGTTTCAGTCTGAGTTAGTTTTTATCCAGTCGGATGTTGGGTGTGTTCTTTTGCATGGGATTTGTTTTGGAAATGTGTTGCGTTTGCATGTTTAGTAGTCTTTCTATTTCACTACTTCCTTCCTGTTCTCCTGCACCATGCATGAGATTTTTAAGTGTGTTTTAAAGAAAGATATTCAGCCCAGAGATTTGATTTAATGCGTTTGGGATTCAATTTCGATCAGACAGAAGCAGAACGTAATCATTTACGTCAAATTTTTTAGTGGTGCAGGAGTGTCTCTAATTCACCTGTTCTACATCTTTTTTGGTCCTTTGTGTTTGTCAATACAACCCACCTGTGTCTGTTTACAATAAAAAGGTCACGTATCTAGAGGAATGAATTTGTACATTTACAACAACTTTGTAAAAAGTGGAAAAAATCTGAGGTCAAGTGTTAAAAAATGGTACAAGGCATATGATTTAAAGAGAGAGAAAAACTATGGTAGCACATTTTACTCTCTCTCTCTCTCTCTCTGTCATCTTTCTCACACGCACTCCGATTACACCCAACATTTAGAGGTTACTTAAAACTGTTTTTTCACTGCTCACGTCGATTGTGTCTGTAGTGTTGGTCGCCATCTTGATTGATGATGATAAACACAGCACGTACGCCATTTGGTGGAACTATGGTGTACTATGTTTGCATTGTCCAGATCATGGCGCCTGATGCAGGGGTCATTAACACTCGCGTACAGGAGGAAACAAATGGTTTCAGAAAGACATCGTGGATCCGTTTCCATTTTATTTCCAAGAGACACCACTGTACTTCATCTTTATTTAATCTACCTGGGGTTATTTAGTACATTGGTATTTTTTTACCTTGATTCTAGCATTGGTTTAATGAGGACATACACACACACACACATTAGGAAGAGTAATGTGATCAATCGGTGTTTATTTTAACAGCATCCCTGTGTTTCTAGTTTTAATTTAAATCACAGGTTAATGTTAAAGCCCTTATTCTTGTACAGTATTGTTTCTGCAGTAACAGTTTGTTTGTTTTTTAATAAGTGGACTTGTGTTAATTATTCATTTTCATTGGTATTTTATTTTTTTAGGTGCCATCAGGGAGAGCATGTAACTGCACTTTTATGTGTGTAATACTTGCTGATGTTTTCAGGTTGTCCTAAGAGTCTGGGAGTGTCACTATCAGAATATCTTAATAATGAGGTGAACAGATCAGATCAGATTTTGGAATTTATCCAAACAGGATCAAGGTCACTGTAAGGTGAAATGTTCAGTTACTTCTTTCTGGTTATATAATTTAAGGGTATTTTTCTAGATTCGTTAGTGAGATTGAAGCTTTTGACATGGTGGCGTTTCTTCTGTTTAGCTTCATCACGGCATTAAGTGTAACTGTAGGTAAATGTTTTTAATATAAAGTAAATACAAAGTTGTATTCCATCTCCGAGACATTTCAGGATGTGCTGTTCCACTTAAGCAGCATCACACCACCCCGACACTGATTCATGTCCTGTACACCACACATTTCCTTTATTTTGTACCTCCTCCATCATTGCTGATCAGTAGTGGGAAGCGGTGTTGGGGAACACCGCAGTGTTGGGGCTGTTGTGTACTAGCAGTCCCGTGCTCAGGTTCAGACTCCATAAACACAATGCACTATAGTTTACACCTGAACACTTCAGGTACAATATATACTTGCTGTTGTAGTTGATTGGTGGATAAACAGTAACTGTACACACACTGGGAAAAGGGCAGCAGTGCTGTTTGATCTGTGTGTGAACAGTGCAGTACAGCAGAACTCTGCAGCTGATCATTACAGCAATGTGGTGAATAAAACCAACCAAAGGGCCAAAAAGTCCACGTCACTGAGAAAACGCGAAGTCTGAGAGATAATGAACATTAACCTTCACAGCTGTCCTGCATTACCATTAACATGTCCAGATGGCCTGTGTATGTGTGTGTGTGAGAGAGTGTGTGTGTGTGTGTGTGTGTGTGTGTGTGTGTTTGTGTGTGTGTGTAAGAAAGAGAGAGCGAGAGAGAGAGTTAT
>JBCNYH010091565.1:0-10385 GCA_039654325.1 Tandanus tandanus | reverse complement strand
CGTCATCAGAGCTGCGCCGGAACATGTCCCAGTCTGCGTCATCCAGAGCGTCCTGCAGAGCGGCCACCGATTGGTCCTTCCAGCGTGATACCTCCCTCCAAGCTGGAACTTCCTGCTTGAGCCTTTGTTTATATTTAGGCATGAGGAAGATGGCAGCGTGGTCGGACTTTCCAAAAGGAGGGTGAGATTGTGCCTTTCACTGTAGTGTAGTAGTGGTTCAGAGTCCTTTCACCCCTGGTGGGGCAGCTGATTTGCTGGTAAAAGTTTGGCGCTGCGCGTTTGAGGTTGGCACTGTTAAAATCCCAAGTTATTTGAATATACCAAGTTTATGAAACTTGAGTGTGATGGACTGAACCCATAGCTATAAAAACAGAAAATGCTACCAGGGTTGGATGTTTCACTGTAGGAAAAAATAAAACAAAAAATGTGCAACAGCATTCATTAATGCCAGTTTGCTACAACTTTATAGGTGAGAACCGTTTAGATCAGGGGTGTCAAACTCATTTTCATTTATGGTCACATCACAAAATTCTAGGTCATCAAGAGCTGAATTATCACTGAACATCCATTTCAAAAAGGGCAGGAAATGAAATCTGCATGGCAAAATGAATAGGTATTTGTTCTCTTTTCATTTTTTCACTCTCTTTTTCGAAGACTTGACAGCAACAAGGTAGCTTGTAATTTTTCTTGGAAGTTATTATAAAATATTAACATCCTATCAAAAGATTAAATTTCACAAAACACAGGCATATTCTGTTTTTTTTTTTTTTTACTAGATTTAGTTTCGAAGCATACTTTGTTATAAACAGATATAAGAACACAGTAATAGGAGAGAAATCCATCATGAACTCTCAAGAGTTTCTCTTTCTCTAACATGTTTTTCTCAAGAACGGTACTGCAGATAAATCCAGAAATGTTCTGATGTGATATATTACACCTAGAAGCAAATCCTGATGTTTATGTATGACTGGATATACACTGCCCGGTCAAAAAAAAGTCACACACTGTAATATTTTGATGGCGTGCTTTTATCCTTGATCACAGCATGTAATCTCCATGGCATTGTTGCTCCAGTTGGTGAGGTTGAGGCTCAGCAACATTAATATGACAACAAAATGAAATCAACTGATGACCTGAATGTAATGAATGAGCAGGTTATCACATCAATGGACTTTTTCTTCCTTGATGGCACAGATATAAAAAGGGGACTCAAATAGTGAAAGAGTGGTTCACGAAGCATGAGGAATAATTTTCACATATGTTTTGGCACCCCAGAGTCGTGACCTTAACCCTATTGAAAGTTTTCGGGATGTGCTGGAGAAGACTTTATAGAGTGGCTCAGTTTTTCCCTCATGAATTCAAGCCGTCAGTGAGAAATTAACCCAACACTGGATGGAAATAAATGTTATGTTGCTTAAGTTTGTTAAAACAATGGCATGACGAGTACGTGCTGTAAGCAAGGCTAAAGGTGGAACATGAGAATATATATAACAATGACATAAATATATATCAATATATAAGCCTGGTGGGCTTTCATTCTTTACTTTATGGCAATTTTAATATATTTAAGATGATCAGAATCAGAATTAAAAAAAACTTTAGGGATCCCCAAGAAAATTTCTTCTGCAGAGGCAGAGACACAACTATACACAATGAACTATGTAACAAAAACTAAATTAAATTAAACAAAATAAAATCAAAAGATAAAATACATGTCAAATTACAATAGAAAAAACTCTTATGAAGACAAAACCATGTAATGTTTATTTAAAGAAACTAATACATGTAACTATATGATTAATTTGCTATGTGATGAGATCAGTGTTTGATAAAGTGCATTTTGTACTGACAGTAATAGCTTACATAGCCAGAGGTGTTGTATGTGATAAAATTGCACATAGGAATAATAATGCACACAGGAACGAGCGACCGTTTACTGCATATCAGAGTTGTATTTAAAAATTGCTGAGCATGAGGTCTGTACAGAGAAATTTCAGCCCCAGATCTTGAACAGACCGAGCCATCCCGAGTAGGATTAAGCAGTTCGGAAAATGATTAAGTGGGTGAGTAAATGACAATGGTACAGAAGCCCTACACATTTACATCTTTACACCTTCACATTTCTCTTTAATCAAGTTCTGAAGTAAATGTATGCCTTGCTATAAATAACTCAATATCACAGTAAGACAGATGAAATAACTTGTTATCATGAGAAAATGACATAATTAAACCATTATTTCAAGAAAATTAATGGGAAAAAATATCTAAAACAGTCCTGGCTCAAATGACTGCAAAATGCTTTTGTACAAAAAGTTGACTGAGGCATAGAATTGCACCGTTACCCTCCTCAGAATGCATGGAAGTAGAGGCTGTCACATTAGCCTCCTCAGGTTGTACGGGTTGTACAGGTTAAAGGCTGCTTCGTTAGCCTCCACAGCATGAACGGGGTAGTGCCAACCAAAAATATATAAAAGTTCCTCTTGTTGAACACTGGTTGCTCTGGGTGGAAGTGGACCTCATAACTGGAAATATGTAAGACTGCTCGACCGATCTATGGTCAGGTCAATAACACAGAAAATTGTCCGATTCCAGTTTCTAATCTGTTTCTCTTTGTATTTTTAATCTCTATAGCTACACTTCAAATTCTAGCACAGGTGTTCTCAAACTTGGTATTCAAAGGTCCAAATCTGATTTCTAGATAGGGTCAAAGGTCTGAAACATCCAGTAATCAGCAAATCCCTTATATTAAGTTTGCTTACAACTTACACCCAAAAGAAATGGCACTGTTTACCCTCAATTCCTTGCTTATCAAACTAGTCAGCACTTACTTTTGACAGTAAAAGCTTAATGCGCCCTATGTAACTACAGAAGAAAATTTAACTTGAACCTAACTACTTTTTTATGTCTCAATAAATAAAGAATCTTTGTTTCCACACAAGAATATACATATCAAATAAAATAAACTTAAAGTACAACAAAACGTTTACACTGGGCACGTTGTCCGCAATCTCCACGATTTGAGGGAATCGTGATGAGCATGGGGGGTCATGGGATCTAATCGTGATGATCTTGAGGGAGCTTGTTGGATTCGTGATGATGTTGAGGGAACTTGGTGGATTCGTGATGATCCTGAAGATGTAGAGCTTAATTGACCTTGATAGACCTTAACAGAGCGTCACAGACCTCGATGCGCCATCTTAGGGGATCTTGATGAACTTGGCTACACGATTTCTTGAAGATTCATCGCTTGAATGCAACCTGCCTCCTTTTTATACCCCAATCATGCTTCAAGTGTGCTCGTAAATCATGGAACTCTGCGCTTTTTTGAATTGCAGACATCACTAACATCGTGCCCCAGTGTAAACCCAGGGTACCATTTAAATTCACTCACTCACTCATTTGCCAAGCTTAATCCTTTTAGGGTCACGGGGAGGCCAGAGCCTATTTCAGCCAAGACTGGTTGATGGTAAATTACACCCTGAACAGCTCCCCAGCTTGCCAGAACATCCCAGGGCAATAATACATACACATAAATAAATATAATATAATACAAAATAAATATGTATGTGCACAAATCATAAATTAACCAGGTACTTAATAATAAATATACACTTGTAAGTAAATAAATAGATTTATGTAGCAAAGTGTGAGCTGTTTCAGTGCCATTTCCCTTTTAAATTGGCGTTGCCCCTTTAAGTGAAATCTTGGCGTCTCAGTTCAATAAGTCATTGTAATTTACACTTCATACCAGTTGGTGGCGGTAAAGCATCAAATAGCTATTTGCCAACAGCCATAAAACAACACAGAAGAATAATAATTTACAAGGTAGTCATGTAGTAGGGCGTGTTTTTTCCCATTGGGAAAAAGTTGAATCCAGTATCTGAGAGTTCGGAAGAAAACCTACATTTACGGAGTGTCGAGTACAACGTCAGGGTATGTAATATTTGTTAAATCTGTTTTGTGTGTTTTTGAAGAATATATGTTATTTGTAATTAAGTTAATGTGATGTATATTCTTGCAGGAAGCCCGTCTTGTACTGTATAAGGTAGAGTTTAAGTCCTTTAAGGGGCATCAGGTCTGACATCAGGAAAGTGAGCTGCATATGATAACACTTTTTTTTTAGCCTTTTGAGTGATTTAAAAAAAAAAAAAAACCTTCATATTTTTCTTTAAGAACGGGAGTGGAGGATATTTTTCTTGTATGTAAACTGGTCTTAATTATTACATTTTAATTATGTTGGGCTACTTGCAGGCTTGCAACTTTTTGAAATTGAGTAAAAATATTCAGGACTCTATTTTTAGAAGTTATGTCTATAAATGATTTTAACAAATAACCTCAAACTTTCCCCCCTTTTTTTTCTTCTTTTTTTTTTTTAAGGTGGCCTCCTCCCTCCCACCATCTTAAAAAAAACTCCCTCCCATATTACATGGGACGATGTAACCAATACCTGTACAGAAAGCTCTGGGTAGCCTACTAGATACTATCGTGACGGAGACAGACATACTTCAGCCAATAAATTGATTCCTATCCTCTTTTTATATCTTGGTATAAGGACAGTTAACATGCTTCCCTTTTGAACAGCAAATTTTAACTGGCATTTGTGGATGTAACTGTATTGTGTTGCTTGAGAAAGGTTTGCCAAAGCTATCCTGAGCTCATGTGGTTATATCAGTTATAGCAATAAAAGCAATGGGTTTAGAGGTCATGAGTTTGATGTTGTAGGAAAGATTGCCATGATGTGATCACCTCAAATAGCAACTTCGAAAAGAGCTTATACATGTCTGATGGTTTTAAAATTTTCAATCCCTCATTGTCTTGATTCCAAGCAAGTTGGAGACATTTCTCAAAGACCATCTTCAGTGCCAGGATCCTCTTAATGGACCTTATTTGTCAATAGCTAAAGTTTTTTCGTTCTTCAGAAAATTTGTCAGAAAAGTCTGAGTTGGATTTCTGACATGTTCCTAAATCTCTGAATTGATCATAGCTCTGTTCTTAAAATGATAAATCCCATTGTCTTTGTAAATTGAAAGCGTGTGCCAGTAGCTCTCATTAGCATAGCATAGGAGGAGGATAATCCTACTCTGCCCGCATTCTCCACCAAAATATGTAGATTAAGTAATTATTGATATCAGAAAGAATGTAGGAATAATTGATGAGAATTTATTTTCCCCACTATTAATATGTATGAAAGCACTTAATAAACTAACAACATTTACAAGGATATAATATATATGAAATCACTAATTATATTATATTATATATGTGTGTGTGTGTACAGGATCCTTGTTTGATGTTAGCTTAGCGATAAGATTATCCCTGGTGCTAAGTTCAACGCCAATTCATATGCAGCAGGTTTTCATTTTTTCAAACGGAATTCAATTACTCACAGTGTTGGTGTTTGATACCGCCGAAAGATCATCGGTGCCTGTCGTCGGGGCAACCCCCCAAAAAGGTGGTGGACAGCTGCGGTGAGGGGGGCCGTCCAGCTGAAGAAGGAGGCGTATTGGGTCTTTTTGGCCTGTGGGACTCCCGAGGTGACAGAAAGGTACCGGCAGGCCAAACATACTGCTGCCCGAGCTGTCGCAGATGCAAAATCTCAGGTGTGGGAGGAGTTCGGTGAGGGCCTGGAAAGCGACTGTCAGTTAGCCTCAAAAAGGTTCAGGACCACCATCCGATGCCTCAGGATGGGGAAGCAGTTCTCCACAAATACTGTTTACAATGGAAGTAGGGAGCGGCTCCCCTCGACTGGGGATGACGGGAGGTGTAAGGAATACTTTGAGGACCTTCTCAATCCCCCCAACATATGCCCTCCGTGGAGGAGGAAGACCCTGTGGGTTCGGGTGGGGTTCCACCCATTGCTGCGGCTGAGGTCGCCAAGGTAATCATTAAGCTCCTTGGTGGCAATGCGCCGGGGGTGGATCAGATCCACCCTGAATATCTCAGGGCTCTGGATGTTGTAGGACTGTCTTGGTTGACACGTCTCTGCCACATCGCGTGGTCACTGGGGGCCTTACCTCCTGGATTGGCAAACTGGGGTGGTAGTTCCCCTTTTTAAAAAGGGGGACTGGAGTGTGTGTTTCAACTATCGTGGAATCACACTCCTCAGCCTACCCGGGAAAGTGTATGAAGGAGTACTTAAGGGGAGGATCCGACCAATAGTTGAACCTCGGATTCAGGATTTTAGGTGCAGCTGAGGCGTTGAGGGGTTCTGCTTTGGTGGCCATAGGATCATGTCTCTACTTTTTCCAGATGATGTCCTTTTGGCTTCATCAAGCCGGGACCTCCAGCTCTCATTGGAGCAATTCGCAGCGGAGTGTGAAGCAGCCGGGATGAGAATCAGCACCTCCAAGTCTGAGGCCATGCTTCTCACCCGGAAAAGTGCAGAATGCACCCTCCATGTCTGGAATGAGGTACTGCCCCAAGTAAAGGAGTTCAAGTGTCTCGGGGTCTTGTTTACGAGTGAGGGAAGGATGGAGATTGACAGGCGGATCGGTGCAACCTCTGCTGTAAAGCGGAGCTTGTACCGGTCCATTGTGGTGAAGAGGGAGCTGAGCCAGAAGGTAAAGCTCTCAATTTACCAGTCAATTTACATTCCTACCCTCACCTATGGTCACGAGCTTTGGGTAGTGACCAAAAGAACGAGATCGCAAATACAAGCGGCTGAAATGAGCTTCCTCCACAGGGTGGCAGGTCTCTCCCTAAGAGATAGGGTGAGAGGTTCTGTCATCCGGGAGGAGCTCGGAGTAGAACCATTGCTCCTTCGCGTTGAGAAAACCCAGTTGAGGTGGCTCGGGCATCGGATTAGGATGTAGAAGGAAGTGGCTGGGGAGAGACAACTGCTTAGGCTGCTGGCCCCGCGACTTGACCCCAGATCAAGCAGAAGATGATGATGATGATGATGACTTTTATTATTATTATTATTATTATTATTATTTTAACCAGTCCATCTGCATCTCTAAAATTAGGGGTGCTACTGCCATTAAATGTGAGTGATTTCGTAGTCAGGCTGTATTACAGTATTGTTGATGTTTCCAGTAACAGATCCATAATGATAACAGTACATGTTTTTTAATCATTATTTAATCATGTCATGTCTCTTTTATTTATATATAGATACACACATGTGTATATATATATGTATGTATGTGTGTGTGTTTTCCAGATGTATCACTGCTCGAAGTGTCAGAGAAGATTTACTGAACGCGCTGCTTTGAAAAAGCATAATCGTATCCACACAGGAGAGAAGCCATATTATTGTGAACAGTGTGGGAAGAGTTTTAGTCTGAAGAGTTCTCTCCAACGGCATGGGCGTATCCACACTGGAGAGAAACCATATTACTGTGAACAGTGTGGGAAGCGATTTACTTGTCCGAGTTCTCTCCAACGCCATGGGCGTATCCACACAGGAGAGAAGCCGTATACCTGTGGACAGTGTAGGAAGAATTTTACTTGTCAGACTTCTCTCCAACGGCATGAGCGTATCCACACTGGAGACAAGCCATATTACTGTGAACAGTGTGGGAAGAGTTTTAGTGAGAAGAGTAATCTTCAAAAGCATAAGCGCGTCCACACAGGAGAGAAGCCATATTACTGTGAAAAGTGTGGGATGAATTTTAGTCAGAAGAGTCATCTCCTGCTTCATGAACGTATCCACACTGGAGACAAGCCATATTACTGTAAACAGTGTGGGAAGCGTTTTACTTGTCAGAGTTCTCTCCAACAGCATGACCGTATCCACACAGGAGAGAAGCCATATACCTGTGGACAGTGTGGGAAGGGTTTTAGTCTGAAGAGTTCTCTCCAATGGCATAAGCGTATCCACACAGGCGACAAGCCATATTACTGTGAACATTGTGGGAAACGTTTTACTTGTCAGAGTTCTCTCCAACAGCATGAGCGTATCCACACAGGAGAGAAGCCGTATACCTGTGGACAGTGTGCGAAGAGTTTTACTTGTCGGAGTTATCTCCTCCTTCATCAACGCATCCACACCGGAGAGAAACCATATTACTGTGAACAGTGTGGGAAGAGTTTTATTCAGAAGAATAATGTTCAACAACATGAGCGTATCCACACAGGAGAGAAGCCATATTGGTGTGATCGGTGTGGGAGGAGTTTTAGTCTGAAGAGTAATCTTCAAAACCATGAGCGTATTCACACAGGAGAGAAACCGTATACCTGTGCACAGTGTGGGAAGAGTTTTACTTATCAGGGTTCTCTCCAACAGCATGAGCGTATCCACACAGGAGTGAAACCGTATTGCTGTGAACAGTATGGGAAGAGTTTTTCTTGTCGGAGTCGTCTCCTATGTCATGAGCGTATCCATACAGGAGTGAAGCCGTATACCTGTAAACAGTGTGGGAAGAGTTTTTCTTATCGGAGTCGTCTCCTAATTCATGAACGTATCCACACAGGAGAGAAGCCGTATTGCTGTAAACAGTGTGGGAAGCATTTTTCTTCTCGGACTCATCTCCTATGTCATGAGCGTATCCACACAGGAGACAAGCCATATTACTGTAAACAGTGTGGGAAGCGTTTTACTTGTCAGAGTTCTCTCCAACAGCATGACCGTATCCACACAGGAGAGAAGCCATATACCTGTGGACAGTGTGGGAAGGGTTTTAGTCTGAAGAGTTCTCTCCAATGGCATAAGCGTATCCACACAGGCGACAAGCCATATTACTGTGAACATTGTGGGAAACGTTTTACTTGTCAGAGTTCTCTCCAACAGCATGAGCGTATCCACACAGGAGAGAAGCCGTATACCTGTGGACAGTGTGCGAAGAGTTTTACTTGTCGGAGTTATCTCCTCCTTCATCAACGCATCCACACCGGAGAGAAACCATATTACTGTGAACAGTGTGGGAAGAGTTTTAGTCAAAAGGGTAATCTTCAACAGCATGAGCGTGTACACACAGGAGAGAAGCCGTATACCTGTGAACAGTGTGGGAAGAGTTTTTCTTATCGGCGTCGTCTTCTACTTCATGAACGTATCCACTCAGGAGTGAAGCCGTATACCTGTGAACAGTGTGGGAAGAGTTTTATTTGTCAGAGTCATCTCCTATGTCATAAGCGTATCCATACAGGAGTGAAGCCGTATACCTGTGAACAGTGTGGGAAGAGTTTTACTTGTTGGAGTTCTCTCCTACGGCATCAGAGTATACACACAGGAGTGAAGCCGCATTTCTGTGAACAGTGTGAGAAGAGTTTTAGTCAGAAGAGTTATCTCCAACAGCATGAGCGTGTCCACACAGGAGAGAAGCCGTATTACTGTGAACAGTGTGGAAAGCGTTTTACTCGGCAGAGTCATCTCCGACGGCATGAACGTTTTCACTCAGACATCACTGTGGACGGCGTGGGAAGAGATTGAGTCCCGATTAACCTTCATCACCACCAGTGGTCAATGGCTGTATTTAGCTATTCTGCATGGTTACGCATGATGTCGGATCATGACCTTGTTTTGTTTTTTTTGAATAATCCTAAATCGAGCTGTTGAAAATAGCTGACCCCTCCAACTTAAATGCATCGTCAGTCATAATCTAGGATGGTGTAGTCCACTTTACTACTCCACGCTACTCCCACTACGATTGGTCAGATCACGGAGGGCGATTTCATTCTTTTCTAGGAAAGGGTGTATGGGTTGTACTTCTTCATTTTGATTTGTAAATAAACTAATTTTCTTGCATTTTGGTTGTGATTTTAAGTGCTCAATTATTATATAATGAATGCTGAATCACAGAAGTTTATCAAAAGTGTATATGGTGTAAATATAAGTGCAGAGTTTAAGTAAATATAGAAACATTGTACTACTAAATAGAAGTTTATAAATACTGAATTAAAGGTGTCACAGAAAAGTCCTCACATTTATTATCACAGACAACTATTACAATGAGTATGTTCATATGAGGATAATAAAATAATGTAAGACAGTATATCATATTAATAAATCATCGTAATATTATAACATTTTAATAATAACAGATTATAATACCATAATTTAAACTAAAATTGTAGACGTCCTATAAAATTACATTATAAGAGCTAAAAGTATTACAGGCCATAATATAATCTATAAATAGACAGTCATGCAATAAAATGTTTTCTTCACATTTCCAGTGGTGTACATCATTAGATTCAGCATACCCAAAACTTCTGAGTGCCAATTTTCAGGGGTTTATCACCATAATTAAGCATTTTATTGATAAAAGAATATCTTTCAAAAAGGACGTGCTTCTAATTAACCATTGTATTGTTTTATGTACTGCTCATCACCATTCTGATCCTTTATGTTGCCTCTTTAATATAGTAACCAATTCAATTCAATTCAGTTTTATTTGTATAGCGCTTTTTACAATTGACATTGTCACAAAGCAGCTTTACATAGT
>JBCNYH010091216.1:0-10393 GCA_039654325.1 Tandanus tandanus | reverse complement strand
TTAAAAACGTCGAATTGTGAGTACATTGTACACCAATAGAAATAAGAGTATCTCTATCGTAACGAATGCACTCCATGGTGATAAATTTACCGGTTCCATGTATTAAAGTTAACTTAAAAAACAAAAACAAAGAAAAAGTGGTAGGAGCAGTCGCGACGTCGGCCGACTTCGACAGCGCCGGAAGTAGGAAGTGTAGTTATTGTCATGTAAAGTGTAGTTATTGTCATCACAGATCGAACAAGACCCATGTGTATGAATATGTGAAAGTGTGTCTATATGTTTATGCACTCTGCCATTTCACATATGATATATATTAAATGTAATATTTAAGAATCTCTTTTTATCTGCATGTAATTAAGAAAATAAGACCTCTGAAGTGACAGGTGACAGTAACACTGTAATTCAAAAAACAGTGATGCTCTAATAGGGAAGTACGCTATCAACGCTACTTTAACAGTAATTTACCATAAAAATACGGTGCCTGTAATTTCTGAAGAATACTTTTTTCATATAAAAATTACGGTGAATTACCGTAATTTTGATTTACGGCCACCATTAAATTTACGGTATTTCGTTGGCAGCCAAAATTGACGGTATTTTACCGTAAATTTCACGGTCTGTGTCTGAGAGTGTGGTCAAGAGTGCTGCGGCCAGGACACATTGCTCCTCCTGAAGCCTAGGGTTGACCATCAGTCAGATCCTCCTCTCGAGTACTCCTGAATAGACTTTCCCGGGTAGGCTGAGGAGTGTGATTCCACAATAGTTGGAACACACCCTCTGGTCCCCCTTTTTAAAAAGGGGAACTACCACCCCGATTTGCCAATCCAGAGGTATGGCCCCCCGATGACCACACAGTGCTGCAGAGGCATGTCAACCAAGACAGTCCTACAACATCCAGAACCCTGAGGTATTCAGGCAGATCTCATCCAAACCTGGAGCCTGGCAACCGAGGAGCTTTTTGACTACCATAGCGACCTCAGCCCCAGTGATGGGCGGACCCCCTCCTGAACATCCAGGGTCTTCCTCCTCCACAGAGGACATGTTGGTGGGATTGAGGAGGTCCTTGAAGTATTCTACTGCTTCCCCCTCGTGAGGCATTGGATGGTGGTCCATAACCTTTACGAAGCCAACCGATAGTCGTTTCCAGGCTCTCAACAAACTCATCCCACACCCAAGATTTTGCACCCCGCCCCTCCAACACCCCCCCCACTCCCTCATCATCCTGGAAGATGATGATCATTATTAATGTATAAAAAGAAAAACTAATAAATATATGTCTTAAAAATTATTCAGGACTACAATTCCCATTACAGTTATAAGATAACCAAGTAGACTTCATGTTAAACTCTAGTGAAGTTTCTGCTCCATTGTTTGTATTTTTATGGTTTCACCCAAATGAGGACGGGTTTCCCTTCTGAGTCTGGTTCCTCTCAAGGTTTCTTCCTCGTGTCGTATGAGGGAGTTTTTTCTTGCTATCCTCCCCACAGGTTTGTTCATTAGGGATGTGTAGGGTTTAGAGAAAAATGTTTAAAATCATAAGTTTAAATTCTTCTCAAATTTGTATTTACTATGTAAAGCTACTTTGTCACAATGTTAATCATAAAAAGACTTAGACTTTGCTTTATTGTCATTCAGATATACAGGTGTATACAGAACGAAATGTCGTTGCATTTGCTCGCTACAGTAAAAAAAATGAAAATATGACGAAAAATATGAAATACAGACAGTATTTAAAAAAATATAATAATATATATATATATAAAGCAATATAGACAGTATAAAAAATATGCAATATAGACAGTATAAAAGTATAGTGGAAATATAGAATCTGGACAGTAAAAATATAGAATATAGACAGTGGAATGTAGTCAGTGCAAATGGCAAAAACTGTGCAAAATGCAATAAGTTGAGGTTTAAAGTGGCAGTAGTGCAGTAGAGTAGTACAGTCTATGGATTTAATGCAGTCTATGGATTTTGTCTGATAGGCTGGAGGGAAAAAACTATTTCGGAACCTTGTGGTTCTGCACCGGATGCTGCAGAATCTTCTTCTGGAGGGCAGAAGTGAAAAAAGTCCATGGTGGGGGTGTGAGGTGTCCTTGATGATGTTTCTGGCCTGAGACACACATCAATGAGGGGCAATGACCTGCACAGAAGGAAGGGAGCTCCCGATGATTTTCTCAGCTGTCCTCACCGCTCTCCTCACGTTCCTCCAGTCGGTAGCAGTGCATCCTCCGCACCACACAGAGATGCAGTTAGTGAGGATGCTCTCTACAGTACTCCTGTAGAACGTAGTGAGGATGGGCGGGGGCAGGTCGGCTCTCTTCATCCGTCTCAGGAAGTGCAGGTGATGCTGTGCCCTCTTAACCAGAGACGCAGTGTTCACAGACCAAGTAAGGTCTGTGATGTGCACCCCCAAGAACTTGGTACTGCTAACCACCTCCACAGCCATGTTGTTGATGAGGAGAGGAGCGTGGCTGGGCTGGATCTTCCTGAAGTCAACGATGATCTCTTTGGTCTTGTCGACGTTCAGGATCAAGTTGTTGTCTCCACACCATCTCACCGACAAACTTCACAATATGGTTAGTGGCAGACCTTGGGACACAGTCATGTGTCATCAGAGTGAACAGCAGAGGGCTCAGGACACAGCCCTCGGGTGAGCCCATGCTGAGGGTGATGACGCTGGGGGTGTTCTCGCCGACCCGCACTGACTGAGGTCTTTCAGTGAGGAAGTCTAACAGCCAGTTTTGCAGGGGGGTGCTGAAGCCCAGGAGTCCTAGTTTGTCCTTGGCTGCCTCATGTTTTTCTTCTCTACCCTGGTTTGTTTTGCTGTTATCTAATTGCCTGATCCCTGTTCGTCTCACAACTATGATATCTCTGTAGCAAGAAACTAATCCGTCACTGGTTTCCTTCCCAGTATCTTTACTGGTACCCATTTACACTGCTGGGTGGACAGAGACACACTTGTGGAAAAGATCTTGCTCAGGGGTCTTATCTCATTGGGGATCTGACAGGATTCGAACTCACAATCTCTCGAACATGAGCCCAGCACTCTAACCACCACACCACCGGTTCTTTCCACATATTATAGCACTAGAACCATATCAAGTGGAATCTTGTGAATAAGATCTCAGGAGAAGATTACACTACACCTCTCACCTAACTTTTCCAAGTAAAAATGAGCAATCCTGCATTAGCAGAAAAACCTGACCTGGGTATGTTCTCTTTCTTGTGTGTTCTCTGTGTGTGGGCAGGCAAGGACCAGTTCAAGTCAGCCTGACATGATTAGCCAACCAGTTTAAAGCAATACATGAGCCCGGAACAATCAGTACTGGAGGACTCAACCCAGCTTTCAAGACAATCTGTAAGACAAAACTACTAATAGAGAGAAAGAAAAGGGCTAAATGCCTTTTACAACATATTAATGATAACTACTGCGCTATCACTATTTTGTCCAACATTTTTGTCTTAAGAATTTATTTTTGTCATTTTGTCTAGAGCATTGATACAGTGACTGTATATATGTAGAGTATGAAGGAGTAAATTTGCTGTATGTCATTCAAAAGAAAAAAGGTTCATAATACCCCATTCTCTCCTAGCGTGCCAAAAAACATATATATTATATTAGGAATATTGGGATTAAATCATGGACATAACAATTGCTTTCAGCAATCACACTAATAAGATTAAAGAGTGAAAACAACAATAATTCAATCAGACCATGACTTGTATCTTCAAAATTTTAAGTCTTTTTCCTTGGCCCGTGCTTCACCTTTTTTTTTTTTTTGGCCAAGTTTCATCTTAATCAGGCTGATAATATTTTCACAATCTTACTTATAGTCAAACAAACAGTCAAACAAACAAATCAACAAAGAGACAGAAAAATTAAACTGAAAACATGACCTCAGTGACAGGAATACCAAAAAACTTTTGTTGGAGGCAAATTAGGAAGGAAAACTTACCAGTTTTTACACTGAAGCCTTTTTAATGTAGATAAGAGATTTGTGTAGACACAGGAGGTGAGAATCTGGACTACTACTGGGGTCTCTGTGTTGGAAGTGTGCCTGCTTTTATACACATCTGTGCTGCCCTGGACACGCCCACTGATACAGCAGCACAGTACAGAAATACTGTCACAAGTCCAATGTTGTGAGATTCCTAGTAAAATTTAGAGTAATGTAAAATATTCTTTATTAGCTGTCAGGGAGAAATACATTTAAAATAAGCCCTATTTATTGTGGAATAGGTCCTGTTTGAAGAGAAACATTTAAACTTGAGAAATATAAAACCACCTGCAAACACGCACACTTCACTTATGCTATAAGTTGTTGTTGTTGTTGTTATTGTTATTATTGTTATTGTTCTTTTCTTCTTGTTACTTTGACAGCGTATTCTTCACATTTTTTGGACAGTCGTACTAAGCATTTCACTACATATTGTACTGTGTATGATTTTGTATGTGACAAATAAATTTGAATTTGAATTTGAAGAGTGTGTAAAGCAGCTACAATTTTTATATTTTCATATCATGAGTAAAAGTTCAACATGAAACTCTGTGACTTGAATCCCGAGAGAGGAATAAACCACACCTCTCTTTATACTATTCCAAGTAAAAATGATTAATACTCAAAATAATGTTGCTGCTTGTTGAACTGTATCTAGTGATTTAAAATTCTTAAGAAATGTTTATCTCACTTATTATTTCACCTTTGTGCTTTCTCTTGCAGTGCACGTGTGACACACATTAAATGTATGGTCACATTTATGTAATGTTTGTTTTATTTCGAAAGAATTATCTCTGTGAGATACATGTGAGTTTGAACCGTAATGGTCAACGGTTATCTCTCAGTGAGATATGACAAGCCTTCTTGCACTAAGAGTATTCCAGTGTTGCTAGTAGGAGGCAGTATGGCGCTTCCGCTCGGGACTCTTTTTGTGAATGAACCTTTGTTTACTTCCTCATTCTGCTGAAGCTGCACTGATCACAAGCACCGTCGCCTGTCTCATTCTTTCCCTGTTTGTACAGGTTGGTGATACTCTAAAAGTTTGTAAAACCACATAGAGTTGTTGCTCTACAGTTAAATGTACCATTAGATTGGTATTTGAGGAGTATGTGGTGTATTTAAATGGTTTGGTGAACAAGTTTGAAGCATACGGTCTTCCTTTGCATTGCAGGTGGCCAGAACTGGCGCCGGTGTTCCGGCTTAACTGGTTTTCATGTTAACTGGTGACACTGGCTTACAGATGTTTACACTCCGCCGACATTTACCTTACTTCTGGCTGACTTCTGCAGATTCATCAAGACGACTCCTCTCGTTCAGAGTGAAATCTGGTGCTCCACTTTGCTGTACAATAAAGTGAAACATGTGTCGTGTCTCAAAAAAATATCATTAAAATGAATAAAAGAGCAAAAATAAACCAATAAAATGAATAAACTTCTAAATAATTACAATAAGCGCAGCGGGATTTGAACCCGGGCCTCGGCGTTAAAAATGACTATTAACGCATCAACAAGGTGCTTTATTTAATTATCCACCCGCTCCACCACTCCACCGAGAAAACACCCCATAATCTATAGTTATAAATTCTTTTACGAAAACATAACACTATTCATGTTTATTTTTCTCTGTCACAAGATTACACGGGGATCCATGTTATCTGGTATCCATGTGATCTGGTGACCGTGTTATCTGGTGACACTCGCCAAAATTATTTGAAATTCAAATCTATTTTTTCCTCTTTATCGATGCCTCCTATTTGTCCCGTTTATTTAATATTGTGATGGGATTTTTTGCAGCTCCATATATTTGTGTAGCCTTTGATTGCAACAGTAAACCCAAAGTTTACGCGATATCTGTTTGAACTAATCACACGTGTTGACATTGAATGTTTGTGTTGGAATCTGGATCTTTAACAAGTGTGAATGTCTTTCTTTTTACTTTCAAGTTGTGTAGGCTGCATTATTTCACATTAAACATTGTCAGTTTGGTGAGAAAAAAATATTCCTTTAGTCCTAATAGCGATATATTATCCTCATATTGTCTTACCGAAATACAGGTAAACCAGTTCAGTATGTAGACATATATTTTTGGTTGAGGTGTATGTTTTTGTATTATTATACTGTAAGCACTTTGGAAATGTTTGCAAATCTTCAGCTCATGCATTGATATGGAAATGACAGTCATTACTAACAAAGTGCTGGGTTTTCTTTTCATTTGCACTATGGGGTTAAAATAAGGGAACATGTGAGTACCTGTAGCTGCTGTGCTCTAGTTTGGTTATTAGACTGAATGAGGATGTATTAATACAGTGATGCACTGAACTCAGGATTAGGCTGAATTTGTGTTTTATTTGAAAGCCAAAGGTAATGGTGCTGCAACTAGCCTCTATATTTTCATTTGTTTTTGATATTGTGGATATTTTAGATGATATTTGAATATGTTGAACAAAATACAAGGAAGAGTATTGTGCATTGTTAAATAAAGTCTGCTGAGCAAAGCTGCACTGATCACAAGCACCGTCGCCTGTCTCATTCTTTCCCTGTTTGTACGGGATTCTTATCTGTTGATGGGTACTCATCCTGAGACCTGTTACATACGGTTTTACCTGAAAATGTTGCATGCCCTCTGCAAAACCAGTTCTCGGGACAAACATAACAAGGATTCCGTTTCCTGGTTGTTATATATCGTACTGAACACAATAAAATTATTAAGCAAATCTTGCATTAAATGCTAGATACCAACAAGCGATTAGCATGGTGGCATCCTTCATGCAGTGGGCACGAACAGGGTAAAAAGGAGTCCCAATAGGTTATACTGGAGAGTGAGGACCACCACATGATGGCCAGATACTCCTTTTCTATAGTGCTGTACATACAAGGAGACTGTGCCTGCTGTACATGCTGCCCTTAGGTTCTGTGATATCCCCTCATAACGTCTCATTCCATCTGTATGCAGACGATCTACAAATCTATCTGCCAGTTGCCCAGAACTCCCCAGACACACAGTCCATCCAAACGAGTCTGGATGACGTTAAACAGTGGCTGTCACAAAACTTCCTCTGTCTGAACAAGTCAAAGACTGAATTTATCCTCTTTGGTGCCTCCAGCTCAGCAAATGCGGCTCCAGATCTCTCACCTCTGTCCACCCACCTCAACCATGCAGTTGGGAATCTTGGAGTGACTTTAGACAATAATCTCAAACTCAATAAACAAATAGACTCTGTAGTCAGGGCAAGTTTCTTTTAGCTTCGCCTGTAGGCCAAAGTCAAACCATTTCTCAGCCGTAATGACCTTAAAAAAACAATCCACGCCTTTATCAATTCACGCTTGGATTATTGCAACGCCCTCTACATTGGAGTAAATCAGGCCTCTCTTCACTATCTACAACTCGTGCAGAATGCAGCTGCTCGGCTCCTCACCAACACCCGTAAACATGACCATATCACTCCTGTACTGTACTCTCTTCATTGGCTCCCGGTTCAGTTCAGAATTGCGTTTAAAGTCCTATTGTTTGTTTTTTGTTCCATCCATGGCCTGGCACCTCCTTATCTATGCGACATGCTGACCCCTCACCAGCCCAGCAGAGCCCTGTGTTCCTCCGAACAACACCTGCTGGTGGTCCCACGGTCCAGGTGCAAACAGTGGGGTTATTGTGCCTTTGCAGTGGCGGGGACGAAATTCTGGACCTCTCTGCCCCTGGAGTTGTGCTCCATCATGGACCTGCCCCTGTTCAAGGCCAGGCTAAAGACCTGTTTATTCAGTTCAGCCTTTGACACGTGAGGATGGTGTCACTCATGAAATGAACAGATATGTATGAATTTATAAATGTACTATATTTGTATTCTTGTTTTTATTTCTTGTCTAGCATTTGATCAACTGTGGTTGTTGTAAAGTGCTTTATAAATAAAATTTGATTGATTGAATGATTTCGGAGTTCATTCACGGAGAGTTGAGGCACATGCTTCAACACTTCTCTGGTGTTGATTCATCTTCACATCTCTCTTGCCACGCCCAGTCTTCACTTGGATGTTGTGAGTTGTAAAGCAGGTAAAAGTACTGTTTTACCTCTCAAACCAATGTGCACTGCAATACAAGCTACATAAGTTACAGGGAAATTTCTTTTAGCTTAAAATACATTTTGCTTGGACAAACTTACTTGCTAGCTAGCTGCTGCCATAAACTTGTTGAACATACTGGACGTGCTTAATCCGATTGCTTGTCACGTCTTACTTCCCGAATTTGCGCATGGAACTTACCTTATGCTGCTAATTACCTCTATTTTTGTGTATATTGTAAGTTTGCACTTAAAGCAAGAAATGTATTCAAAAGTTAAGATGTTTTGAGAGTGTGTTCAATGGTCTCACATGTACACTCAAATTGAGTTGATTTGAGCTCCCACAGAGTTTATTGAAAAGGCCAGAATTTGCTGTGTACCTCGCTGCATGCCGTTGGACTTTTTAATGTGCTGTTTACGTCCCATGTGTAGCACTCGTACGAACAAAACTGCATTTTCTTGTTTATTGCTCACAGAAAGTGTTGACATCAGGCATTCAGGTTTTACACATCTGTTGCCGTCACGCAAATACACAATTGCTGTCTGCAACCTGCAAAGAACTGTTTGTAACCTGTTATGCAACACCTAGAATGCATTACCTTGGCTACCTTAATACAGTTTCATGGAAGGATACTGCCACCCAATAGACAGGAGGTGTATAACAGCAAGCAAAACAAAGTATGTTATCAAACGAATGGTTCTTTTTCAAATGGATATTAATATATAAGTTTCTTACATTTTTTAAGAATAAATTTATGAAAAAACTTAAGATAATGAAAGATATATTTAGTTTTAAACTGTTGTATCTTTTACAAACAATTTGACATAATAGGTTCATTTTACACATCAGCAGGTGACCAAGATGTAGCACATGAAATTTCTGATGAATATCATTATTTTTTGTGTTAAACGTGGCCAAATGTAGCTTCTTGTAAATTTGTGAGTGCTAAAATGTAAAATTTGACATTTTCTGTAGAACACTATAATACATAAAAAGTCTATTCTTAAATATGTCCTACATATGAAGAGTTTGAGTTTAAAAACAGATATAAGTGCAATTGTTTTAATTATGAGAAAAACTATTTTTAAGTAGCTTTACAAAAAAAAAAAAACCTTTTCCAGTATTAATCAAAAACTTTTTTTTCAGTATCTTTAAAATAAAGCTAGCGAAAAAGTAGTTTTTCCTCATAATTAAAACAATGGCACTTATCTGTTTTTGTACTCAAACTCTTCATATGCCTTTCAGTTAATCCTACAAATTTTAGACCTCTATCTCATGTTGTTCATGATTTGTGTTCAAGACAATTTTATCAAGACTTGAAAATAGTAAAAAATTTAGGGTGTCCTTTTTGGCTGTAATTTTAGGCCCCCATCGAGTTCAATTGGCCATAACTTTGGTAATGATTATAATTAAGCCTTGAAATGTAGAATTTTCCATCATATATAATTCACTTTCTGTATGTAAAAACTCTGAGGGTGATTAAATTGACATGGAATAACCCTTTTGTTGCCTCTCGGATTAATGCCGTCATTTTCCGGTCTGTGACTTTTGGTGGACAGCCCTCTCTAGGGGGGTTTGTTGTGGTGCCAGTTTTGGATATTTTTTTATAACCCAACCATGATTTGTACTTCAACACAACTTTGTCCTGACCTGATTGGAGTGCTCCACTCTACAGCCTGGTTTACTGTATTAACTGCACTGTCTTGCAGCAGTGACTGTAAGGTTAACAAGGAGCCCTGAGCAGGCCCTGTAGTGGATCTTTTTCAGCCCTTACTGTAAAGTGACTCTGGCAAAATCAAAACAGACTCATAAGCAGCACAGAGAAACACAATCAACGGGACTCTTTATTATTCTAGTTACCAGTTATTATTAAAAATTTGTTATGTAAAAGGAATAATATGGGGAGGGTGTGTGATTATTTGCACCCTTTGTCTCTACTTTCTGTATTGTTTTTGATTCCATCAGGGAAGTTGTAGTCTAGTGAAAACTTTATTTTATCTGAATACATTTTGTTACATTTTTTATGTTAAATTTATTTTATGTTGAACATTTCAGGGTTATGTATATAGATCATAGATCTGATCAGATCATGCAATGCAAACAAACTGGTTTTTAGCAGACATGATCTCCATTAAATAATCTGATATCTGTAACTCAACCTGATAAAATTCAAATTTATTTGTCACATACAAAATCATACACAGTACAATATGTAGTGAAATGCTTGTTACGACTGTCCCAAAATTTAAGAATAAGCTATCAACATCAAGAAGAAAAGAACAATAACAATAACTATTTAAAGGACTTTATAGTTAAAGTCAATATAAATATAAAATGTAAA
>JBCNYH010091167.1:0-10394 GCA_039654325.1 Tandanus tandanus | reverse complement strand
GTGGTCTGTCCTGATGTGCTGATGCTGGCTGGAGTTCTCATCTTGGAAGCCCCTCGCTCCTGCTGATGAAGATCCATTTGGGCTTAGATCTGCACTCAGCAACTGTGAAGACGACTTTTCACTGCTGGTCATATAAACTCTCTTGCTGCAATTATTTAGGACTTACAGTTGTGGTATAATAAACCAGACTACATGTTGGACTGTAGTGAAGTTTTTCTTATATGGCTTGTATTCTGTGGTCTCACCCAAACGAGGGTTTCCCTTTTGAGCCTGGTTCCTCTCACGGTTTCTTCCTTGTGTCAAATGAGGGAGTTTTTCCTTGCCACTGTTGCTGTGGGCTTGCTCATTAGGGATGTGTAGGGGGTTGTGTAGGTGGTTGTACAAAAATTTTTATATTCCTCCTTAAATTAATTTTACTATGTAACGCTGCTTTGTGACAATGTCAATTGTAAAAAGTGCTATACAAATAAAACTGAATTGAATTGAATAACTATTCACCCCCATAAATTCAGTACTTTGTAGAGCCACCTTTTGCGGCAGAACATTTAAATGGTTCCCCTTAAACCACTCGAGTCTTGCTTTAGCAGTATGCTTCGGGTCATTGTCCTGCTGGAAGGTGAACCTCCGTCCCAGTCTCAAATGACAGGCAAACTGAAACAGGTTTTGCTCAAGAATATGAGTCGGATCAGTTTCCCAGTCCCTGCTGCTGAAAAATGCCACCACCATTTTTTTTGTTTTGCTGTGGGGATGGTGTTCTTGGGGTGATGGGATGTGTTGGGTTTGTGCCAGACATAGCATTTTCCTTGATGGCTGAAAAGTTCAATTTTAGTCTCATCTGACTAGAGAACCTTCCTCCATACATTTGGGAAGTTGCCCACATGCCTCTTGGCAAACTCAAAACGTGCCTTCTTATTTTTAACACCAAGTAATGGCTTTTTTCTGGGCACTCCTCAATAAAGCCCAGCTCTATGGAGTGTGCGGCTTATTGTGGTCCCATGCACAGATACACCAGTCTCTGCTGTGGAACTCTGCAGCTCCTTCAGGGATACCTTTGGTTTCTGTGCTGCGTCTCTGATTAATGCCCTCCTTGCCCGGTCTGTGAGTTTTGGTGGGCGGCCCTCTCTTGGCAGGTTTGTTGTGGTACCATATTCTTTCCATTTGAACATGATGGATTTGATGGTGCTCCGGGGGATCATCAAAGATTTGGATATTTTTTATAACTCAACCCTGACTTGTACTTGGAGTTCTACTTCCAGCGCTGGCAAAGTCGGCCGCCGTCACGACTACTTCTACCACTTTTTTTTCTTTGTTTTTTTATTCAAGTTAATTTTAAATTCATGGAACCGGCATATTTTTCATATTTTTGTGCATTCGTTACAATAGAGATACTCTTATTTCTAGTGGTGTACAATGTACTCACAATTCAACGTTTTTAACCCCGGATCCAAGCTGGCAGAAGGATATTCTGAGGGAGAACAAAGGACGGGACCCAAAGCGGCGGCCCCGGGGAAAACGAGCCGGCGTCAGGAACAGGCTGAGAGTTTGTGCACACCGCACACCTCTCCCCAGCATTCTGCTGGCCAATGTCCAGTCTGTGGAGAATAAGCTCAATGACCCCAGAGCCAGGGTAAAGTTCCAGAGAGACATTCGGGACTGCAATCTCCTCTGCTTCACCGAGACATGGCTGAACCCAGCAATGCCAGACCATGCCATCCAGCCGGCTGAGTTCTTCTCAGGTTCACCGCATGGACAGAACACAGGAATCAGGAAAGTCAAGGGGAGGCGGTGTGTGTTTAATGGTGAACAGTAGCTGGTGCAATAGCACGAGCATTGTTCCTCTCACGCAACCTCAAACGAGCAATGCCGAACATTTATCAGCACAACAGCTGCCCCACCAAGGGTAAAAGGACACTAGACCACTGCTACACAACAAAGACAGCTACAAGGCACAATATCGCCCTCCGTTTGGAAAGTCTGACCACGCCGCCATCTTCCTCATGCCAAAATATAAACAAAGGCTCAAGCAGGAAGTTCCGGGTCGGAGGGATTTTTCACGCTGGACAGACCAATCGGTGGCCGCTCTGCAGGATGGTCTGGATGACGCAGACTGAGACATGTTTCGGCGCAGCTCTGATGACATCAACATGTTTACGGATGCGGTTGTGGGATTTATCGGGAAACTAGTGCATGACACAGTTCACAAGACTATCATCAGAACGTTTCCTAATCAGAAGCCGTGGGTGGATAAATCCATCTGCAATGCTCTGAGATCTTGCTCCGCTGTGTTTCGCCAGTGGAAACATGAACAAGTATAACACTGCATCCTACAACGTGTGCAGAGTGGTGAAGAAGGCGAAACAGCACTATGAACAGAAACTAGAGTCACAATTTCAACAGAGTGGCTCTAGGAGTCTGTGGCAGGGACTAAGAAATATGACGGACTACAAAACACCATCTTCCAGATCGGTGAATGCAGACGCTTCTCTAGCAGACGAGCTAAACACCTTTTATGCTTGCTTTGAGGCTGCAGCTCACAGCGCTAACAGCATTAGCAGTGCTAACATCGCTATGGGCAACACACTTCTGGAGCATATCGGAGAGGCTAACTCATTCATCATCTCGGAGCACTACATGAGAAAGGCATTCAGGAGAGTGAACACAAGGAAGGCAGAAGGACCAGATGGCATCACGGGTTGGTCCTAAAGGCCTGTGCTGACCAGCTTGCTCCAGTGTTCACTATGATATTCAACCTCTCCCTGGATTAGTCTATAATCCTGATGTGCTTCAAACAGTCCATCATTGTTCTGATCCCCAAGAAACCCCAGCCTGCCTGACTGAACGACTACTGCCCAGTGGCCCTTACCTCAGTAGTTATGAAGTGCTTCGAAGGACTAATTAGAGACTTCATCACCTCTTCCCTACCGGCCACCCTGGACCCGCTACAGTTTGTGTACCGTCCCAACCGAACTACTGAGGACACCATCGCACACCTCCTTCATGCAGCCCTGAGTCATCTGGACAGCAGAAGGGGGAATTATGTAAAAATGCTATTTGTTGAATACAGTTCGGTGTTTAACACCATAATTCCCTCCATACTCACCACTAAGTTGGAGATCCTGGGTCTCAGCCCAACCCTGTGTCACTGGATATCCAACTTCCTGACAGACAGACCACAGGCGGTATGGTTGGTCAACGATGTCTCACCCTCACTCACCCTCAACACTGGAACCCCCCAGGGCTGTGTTCTGAGCGCCCTGCTGTACTCTCTATATACCTACGACTGTGTGGCCACTTCCAGCTCCAACAACATCAAATTTGCGGATGACACTGTGATGGTGGGCCTGATCTCTAACAATGATGAGACGGCCTACCTAGAGGACGTTAGAAACCTCGAATTATGGTGCCAGGACAACAATCTCCTTCTGAACATCAGCAAGACTAAGCAGCTGATAGTGGACTTCAGCACAAAGCAGGGGAGGAATTACGAGCACCTGACAATCAATGGGACCCCAGTGGAGAGAGTGGACAGTTTCCGGTACCTAGGTGTTTACATCACACAGGACCTGACATGGTTCTGCCATGTTAACACCTTGGTGAAGAAGGCCCGGCAGCGTCTCTCTCATCTCAGATGCCTGAAGGACTTTAAACTGCCCTCAAGGGTGCTAAAGACTTTCTACACCTGCACCATTGAGAGCATCCTGACAGGAAGTTTCACAGCCTGGTTTGGAAACAGCAACAAACAGGACAGGCAAGCTCTCCAGAGGGTGGTGCGATCAGCAGAGCGTACCATGTGTATCGAGCTTCCCGACCTGGACACTATATACAGCAATCGGTGCTTGACCAAGGCCAGGAAGATAATGAAGGACCTAGCCATCCCAACAATGGACTCCTCTCTGTTGCGGTCAGGAAAACGTATCCGTTCCTTGAAAGCAAACACTGAGCGAATGGAGCTTCTTCCTGCAGGCCATCCGGGCCCTCAACCAGAACTGGACTTTGTAGACCTACCCTACACATGAACATTACATTCTACCTCAGCTTATTGTTGCACACACAAATTTCACTCTCTGTACACACAACAACCACACTCACTGGACATCTTTCTGTGCACACTGCACCGACACTTTACATATTATTTACCGTCACTACATTTATATTTAATATTTTTATATTTATATTCGACTTTTAACTATTAGTGTCCTTCAAATAGTTATTGTTATTGATTTTTTTTTCTCTTCTTGATATTGATAGTTTTTATTTTTATTATTCTTCAAATATAGGACAGTCCTAACAAGCACTTCACTACATATTGTACTGTGTATGATTTTGTATGTGACAAATAAATTTGAAATTTGAATTTACTTCTCAACAACTTTGTCACTGACTTGTTTGGAGAGCTCATTGGTCTTTATGGTGTGATGCGTCTTGCTTAGGGGTGATGCAGCCTCTGGGGCCTTTCAGAAAAGGTGTGTTTATACTGACAGATCATGTGACTTCTGAAGGTAGTTGGTTGCACCAGAACTTTTGAGGTGCTTCATTGCAAAGGGGGTGAATACATATGCACATGCCAATTTTAATTTTATTAGATATTTTTTTCTCATTTCACTTCACCAACTTAGACTATTTTGTGCATATCCATCACATAAAATTTTGATTATAAAAACATTTAAATTACAGGTTGTAATTTAACAAAATAGGTAAAAAGCCAGGGGGGGGGGATACTTTTGCAAGGCACTGTATAGCTGCTGAGTAAGACTCAAGAGACAGTCGGAAATTCACCAGAGTTTGGCCTACACATTTGTTTAATCTCTCTTTTCAGTTTGCTTTCAAAAATTTAAGTAAGACAGCGACATTTCTCGATAACACTCACATACGGTTTCTTCTTTACCTGGTAGACCCTTAATGGGCCCCATGTTCCCCAATCCCTATGTTCACCAGTCCCTATGTTCCCCAGACCCAATGTTCCCCAGTCCTAAGGTTCCTCAACATAGGCAATGGGGAACATAGGCACGGCTGAACATAGGCACTGGGGAACATAGGTACTGGGGGACACAGACATGGACCCAGCTTTAATCTGCTGTGGATGGCAGGGCAAACTGTGTTCACAGATGATTTCTGGATGTGTTCCCATGCAGTGATTTTCATGGCAGAATCATGTACAGCGCCGTCTGAAAGCAAGAAGGTTCTCTGAAACTTTGGATGATATTATGAACTGTAGATGATGAGATAAAGACTTTGCAATTTTACAGTAATGAAAATTATTCTGAAATTGTTCCACAATTTTTTAATGCAGTGTTTCTTGCAGATTGGAAAACCTCTGCCCATGTGCTCCTTTTATACATAATTATGTCACTGACCTGTTGTCAATTAATTGAATTAGTTGGAAAAGGTTCCCCCAGCTGTTTTTTTAGTACCACTTACTTTTCCATCTTTTTGTTGCCCTTCCCACCTTTTTTGAAATGTGTAACTGCCATCAAATGAAAAACAATTTTTTTTTAATTAAATAGTAAAATGCCTAATTTTCAACATATGTTTTCAGTGTTGTACTATAAAAAAAAATGTGTATTTATGAGATTAGTAAATCATTGCATTCTGTTTTATTCACATTTTAAACACCACCCGAACATTTTTTTGGAATTTAGGGTTGTACATGGTGATCTCAATTCCCAGATTTTCTATAACATCCATCAGGAAAAGGCCAAAATTTTTTGACAACTCTACTAATGCAGTGTCACTCACTGTGTAGGACAAAGAGGAAGAAATCATTCATTCATTCATTTTCTGAACCGCTTAATCCTAATTAGGGTAGCGGGGAGGCTGGCACCCATCTCAGCCGACTCTGGGAGAGAGCAGAGTACACCCTGGACAGCTCGCCAGGCCATTGCAGGGCAGAAACATGCTGATGGCTATGCAGCCTACTCTTGACAAAAATTAACAATTTTTTTTTTACATGCCTCTCACCATAGACAGTGAGAGACATGGCCAGCCTTTTATAACCCAGATAGCTGCACTGGGGGAACTGCAGTGACATCCCGGTGATAGTGGGGCTTGAACCCCCGACCTTGGGATCAGTAATCCATGATGAGTAATCCTGGATTATATCATCAGAAGCTATAAAATCTACCATTAACATCAAAATCTGTCTAAGAATTATTCAATAGACTTGATCTTGAAAGTGAGGGCATGATTTAGCACCCTCTTCACATGAAGAGCAGTCGAGTAATGCCAGAATGTAATTAAATGAATGCACCTGTGTCTAATTAGTTTATTTATGTGTGGGCAGATATAGAGGTACTGGTGATCAGAGAGAGAGAGAGAGCTGTGAGCTCGTGTGTGTGTGTGTGTGTGTGTGTGTGTGTGTGTGTGTTAGTTAGTTATAAACTCTTTTGCTACAATTATTTAGGACTTACAGTTGTGGTATGACTAACCGGACTACATGTTAGACTGTAATGAAGATTTCTTATATGGTTTGTATTTTTACAGTTTCACCTGAATGAGGATAGGTTTCCCATTTAAGCCTGGTTCCTCTCAAGGTTTCCTCCTCGTGTCAACTGAGGAAGTTTTTCCTTGCCACTGTCGCCACGGGCTTTCTCATTAGGGATGTGTAGGGGGTTGTAGAAAAATTTTTAAATTCCTTTTTAAATTACTTTTACTATGTAAAGCTGCTTTGCGACAATGTCAATTTTAAAAAGCGCTATACAAATAAAACTGAATTGAATTGAATCAGCTATCTGCTTTGCAGGACTACCACCAGGTAAGTATTTACCTAGCATCCCAAGACAAAAAAGATAAACACACATTTCTTTGTGCCAAAACCTGTAGGCAAATAATGTATATTAATACAAATAATAAGTTTACAAATTGTTTTCCTATATGTGTGTGTGTGTGTGTGTGTGTGTGTGTGTGTGTGTGGCCTTTCTCCCCTTTTTTTGGATGCTTCCACAGTTGTGCTGATGCTGCACTTGCATTTGGCTGTTTTAGTACTAAATCCTACTTTAGTCTCTTCTAATATCTTTCACAAACATAAACACACATTCTGTTTTCCTCACATATACACATTTCTACACACACACAAATTCCATCTCCATTTGTTAGGCTATTTCACTGCTATCTAAAATACTAACATGCTGTAGCATGTAAACTCTGAATGTTTTTTAAGTGTATGCGCACTTATGTAGGTGTGTGTGTGTGTGTGTGGCTGTGGTGTGTGTCTTTCAGAGCACACCTGCAACATTTAAGGTTTCTCTTTTTGTTTAACCTGCCTAAAACAATAAATAATCAATACCATTCCCTTCCTTTGTCGAATTAATAATGGGAACAATACCAAAAATTCACTTTACTTCACTTATCCCTCCTTTGCATATTCAGATATACATTTGTGTTTACAATACAGGCATTTGTTATGTTTTAAAAGGATAAATATATGTTAACACTTTCAGAAACAAAGAAAAATAGCTGCAGATGGAACAGTCATAATAGAAATGTCACTCAGCATGAAAGATTGAATGGGGAGATTCAATGAATCCAGAAATTTACGAATCTATGTGGCCATACTTTAAATGTTTAATCGCCTACTCGAGTTTACTGAATTTGTCCAGAATTAATCAGAAATTGCATTAGTGGGGGGTAGCATGCTACAGCTAGCAGCACATCCGGCTGACTCACACCAGCTGTGATGTGCTTTTCTCCAAATTCAGCTTTTGTGTAATATGGAGAATTGTTCAGATCTTGGAGTGTGTTTTCTGTCTCAGTCAGTAGCACCCCTTTTGATTTAATAGTTCTCCATATCATACTTGGCCTTATTCAATAATTGTTTATTAGTCAGTTCATTTTATATTTGGTTTTATAATTCATAAGACTTAGTCAGTAGTTACACTCAGATTAATTTGAAAGGTATGTAGCTATAAGATTTAGGAATATGCATGCTGATCATTAAGAATTTGTGTACAGACATGGTGCCAATATAACTACCACTAACAGAGCACAGATGGCCAATAAACACATCCAGGCAAGCAAGTAAACAAATTTTTTTACATAAAGTTGCACCTGAACCATCTGGAGAAAAGATTAAATGTAGAGAAACAATGTGTTATCTTGGCTTGAAAACAAAAAACAACAATAAAAAAAATCTAAGGTACCTTGCTCTGGCACACTCCAGAATAAGCAGGGTTTAAGTTATGTTTATTAAGAGTTCTTAAATTGCAAAGATTCCATAAGAATGTAACTGTAACTCATTTATTATTGCATAGTGTACAGAAAGACAATCTCATGTAACCTCAGGACTTACCAAATGTCATTGTGTAGTTAACTGCACTATAATATCTGACAATTAACTACAATTTCCTCTATCTATTTGACTGAATTCCTTTTTAAGAACTCACATCTGGTAGTTTTTTCAACAAAAACTAAAACATTTTCCTGTTGAGAACAGTTTTTTCAAAATATTTTGACTTTTTTTTTTTTATTTCTGTGGAATTATCATCACACTACCCTGTTGGTAAAAAAATAAAGGTAAATACAAACAAGCAAAAATTCAATTCATTACTATTATAGTGCAGATGGCCATCCTACTCTAAATTACTCAAAAAATAGCACACAAGACTTTGAAGCTCATGGCCTGAAAAGTGTACAATATGCCCATGTCTACACCAGCCCTGACTTTTGACTGTTAAGTCATCTCTTCAGGAAATCACTCCTCTGGTAATCTGTCAGTTTGTCAGTACACTATTTGTATTATATAGCAGCACTATTCCAGCTGCTCTGGAACTCCCTCACTACTCCTCTCTGGTATGCTTCCCAGAGAATTAAGTTCTTCAACTTCACCAAAGCTACAAATATTCTTTGTAATCATAATTTCCAGTTTCTACCCCACTCTTACATCATCTGTGTTCCCTCCTAGGAGTGCCCTCCTAGCAGTTGCTGGGTGTGAACTAACCGGACCACCACTGAAACTCTGGTTCCTCTGGTTATAATGTTATATCAAACTCTACTGTCCATAAATTACCTTAACTTTCCTGTTGTTGTGCTCTGCATCCTCATTTGCTCACTCTCCTGAACGTGACATTATGAACTGGCCAATGTGGATCCCAGTAGCACACAGGGAAGGTGCGCTTATGTGTAGGGAGCAATCGCTTGACAGGAGGCTAGTTTAAGTGAACTAATTCAAGGAATGTGTCAGTATAATAGCGTTTTACAGATGTTTCTTTGACAAGTGCATCTCCTAGGACTCCAGCCCCCATGCCTGCCTAGGGGCCCTCAGCAAGAGGAGGAGCCCCCCTTAGTGAACTAAAGCTATCACCCCTGAAAAATATTCAGGTGAGCCCATTTATTGTTGCTCCTTTCTAGTTCAGTGTTCATTGCAGTTTAAGCTATAACCATCCTTTTTTCCTTCTAAAAGGTCTAAAGTAGCATATATGGTTTCACTATTAACAGGTAAAGCTAAGCTTTCAGAAGACATATACTCTGAGCTAGTGAACCAGCTTGGCATCAATCGATGTTCACTGGAGAACCCCATTCTGATAAAGACATTGGACTACCATGTTCTACATGAAGTCAGAGAGGAGACTGAACCTGTACCTATGCCCACTTCTGGTAACCACCACAAAAATATTACCTTTCTAATTATTAATTCCTCACTATTCCTGAGATCTTTGTCATTTCCTTGCTCAAAAAACACAAGCCATACACAGACTGGTCGCATTCATAATTAGGAAATGAACTGCTCCTCTGTTTGTCTTCAGGCAGCCCCAAAGATGGTTCCTAGTGAAGCAGTACCAGACCAGTAACCTGACCTGTTTCTGAATGTTACAATGACCTCAAGGAAGTTTTTAATAAGGTTAAGGCCTCCTCTTTTCCCCACAGACTTTATGACTGTGCCATTGACCTGTTGCCTGGAGCAATGCCACCTTGATGTAGATTATTATCTCCACCTGAGAAGGATGCAATGGACAAGTACATCTCAAAGGCTCAGGCTGCTGGGTTTGTAAAGTGGGTGCAGTGCAGATGATGAGGCCGAACCTGTAGGAGCCATTATCAGAGCTCCGAAGCATCAGAGACAGGCAACAGACAAAAGTTGAGGGATTTCTACACGGTAGCTTTATTAAGCAGGTTACACTGTCGACCATATAAAGCCAGGTCTCATGGCACTACAGATACTGTTCACATATAAACAACAAACAGGTGAATTACCTCCTGCATGGACTCGTTATGTGTAGAATAAAATGGAGACCAGGGGCCTCATGTACAAAGACTTGTGTGGAATTCTTAATGAAAAATGGCATACGCTTAAATCCAGAAAACGTCGTACGCACAAAAAAATCAAGATGTATGAATCTGTGCGTACGCATGAATCCAAGCACATTTCCTTTGAACATCCGAATCAACGTGGAATTGAGCGC
>JBCNYH010091126.1:0-10396 GCA_039654325.1 Tandanus tandanus | reverse complement strand
CTAACAAACAAAAACACACAAAAACGCATAGAAACACGCAAAAACACGCAAAAATGCACCCTACCTCACAAAAACGCACGAAAACGCACGAAATCACACAAACACACAAAAACATGCAAAAACACACAAAACAAGCAATAACACACATAAACGCACCCTAACACAAAAAAACGTACGACAAAAAAAAAACGCAAACACAAAAACTCACAAAAACGCAAAAACGCACAAAAACACACAAATACGCACGAAATCACACAAACACACACAATAACGCACAAAAACACGCACAAACACGCAAAAACGCACCCTAACACACAAAAACGCACACCAACACACAGAAACACACAAAAACGCACAGAAACATGCAAAAACACGCAAACACGCACCCTACCTCACAAAAACGCGCAAAAACACACAAAAACGTACAAAAACACACAAAAACGCACAAAAACACACAAAAACACAAAAACGCGCAAAAACACACAAAAACGCACACAAACACACAACAACACACAAAACCACACATAAACACACATAAACGCACACAAAGACACCCAAAGAAAATGCAAAAACGCACCCTAACACACAAAAACGCACACAAAAACCCGCAAAAACTGCGTGTTTTTGCATGTTTTGTGCGTTTGTGTGCGTTTTTGTGTGTTAGGGTGCGTATTTGCTTGTTTTTGTGCATTTTTGTGTGTGTTTTTGTGTGTTGTCGTGCATTATTGGGCGTTTTTGCGCGTTTTTGTTTGTTTTTGTGTGACATACAAACACACATAAACGCAAGAGATCACAAAAACACACAAACACGCAACAACACGCATAAACGCACCCAAACACACACAAAAACACACAAAAACACAAAAACGGACCCTAACACAAAGAAACACAAAAACGCAAACATGCACACGAAAACGCACAAAAACACCAAAAAATACGCATGAATGCAACCTAATACACAAAAACGCACGAGAACGCACACAACAACACCCACAAACAAGCAAAAACACACAAAAACGCACATAAACACACAAAACCGCACAGTTTTCGTGCGTTTTAGTGTGTTAGGGTGCGTTTTTACATGTTTTTGTGCGTTTCTGTGTGTTTCTGTGTTTTCGTGTGTTAGCGTGCGTTTTTGTGTTTTTTTGCGTGTTTCTGTGTGTTTTTGTGCGTTTTCGTGTGGTTTTTTTTGTGTTTTTGCATGTTTTTGTGGGTTTTTGTGTGTTTGTGTGCGTTTTTGTGTTTTTCTGTGCGTTTTTGTGTGTTTTCGTGCGTTTTTGGCCGTTTGTGTGTGTTTTTGTGTGTTTGGATGCGTTTTTGCGACACAAAACCGCACGAAATCACACAAAAACACACACAAACCCACAAATATGCACAAAAAAGCACAAAAACATGCAAAAATGCACCGTAACACACAAAAACACGCAAAAAGGCACGATAACGCACAAAAACACGCAAAAACGCACGATAACGCACAAAAACACGCAAAAAGGCACCCTAATAAATAAAAACGCACGAAAACACACAAAAACGCACGAAATCACACAAACACACGCAAAAAACGCAAAAACACGCCCTAACACACAAAAACGTACGAAAACACAAAAAAAGCCAGCACACAAAAACTCACAAAAACGCAAAAACGCACGAGAACACACAGAAACCAACAAAAACACGCAAAAACTCACCCTAACACAAAAAAACAAAAACACGCAAAAACACGCATAAACGCACCCTAACACCCAAAAACACACAAAAACGCGCAAAAACGCACAAACCCACACAAAAACACTCATAAACGCACCCTAACACACAAAAACGCACGAAAACACACAAAAACGTACAAAAACGCACCCAAACACACAAAAACACACACAAACACGCACAAAAACGCACAAAAACGCACCCAAACAAACAAAAACACACAAAAATGCACCCTATCACACAAAAACGCGCATAAACGAACGAAAACACACAAACACACAAAAACACTCATAAACGCACCCTAACACACAAAACGTGTTTTTTGTGCGTTTTTGTTTGTGTGTGTTTTTGTGCGTTTTTGAGTTTTTGTTTGTTTGTGTGTGTTTTTGTACGTTTATTTGTTTTTTTGCGTGTTTTTGTGGGTTCTTATGCGTTTTTGCGCATTTTTGCATGTTATTGTGCGTTTCTGTGTGTTTTTGTTTGCGTTGTCGTGCGTTTTTGTGTTTTTGCGTGTTTTTGTGTGTTTTTGCGTGTTTGTGTTTGTTTTTGTGTTTTCGTGTGTTACTGTGCGTTTTTGTGTTTTTTGCGTGTTTCTGTTTGTGTTTTGTTGTGCGTTCATGTGTGTTTTTGTGTTTTTGCGTATTTTTGTGCGTTTGTGTGCGTTTTTGCGTTTTTCTGTGCGTTTTCGTGCGTTTGTGGCCGTTTGTGTGTGTTTTTGTGCGTTTTTGTTTGTTTGGATGCGTTTTTGCGTATTTTTGTGACACACAAAACCGCACAAAATCACACAAAAACAGGCAAAAACACGCATAAAAGCACCCTAACACACAAAAGCGCACGAAAACACACAACAACGCACACACACCCACAAAAATGCACAAAAACACGCAAAAACATGCAAAAATGCAACCTAACACACAAAAACACACCCAAACATGCAAAAAGGCACGAAAACGCACGAATACACACAAAATCATGCAACAACGCACAATAACGCACAAAAACACCCTATTAAATAAAAACGCACAGAAACACGCAAAAACACGCAAAACGCACCTTAACACACAAAAACACACAAAAACACACAAAAACGCACGAAATCACACAAACACGCAAAAACACGCATAAACGCACCCTAACACACAAAAACGTACGAAAACACAAAAAACGCCAGCACACAAAAACGGAAAAACGCACGAAAACACACAGAAACGCACGAAAACGCAAAAACACACAAAAACGCACAGAAACCCACAAAAACGCACAGTAGGGTGCGTTTTTGCCTGTTTTTGCGTGTTTCCGTGCATTTTTGTGTGTTTGTGTGCGTTTTTGTGTGTTAGGGTGCGTTTTTGCGTGTTTTTGTGCGTTTTTGTGAGTTTGTGTGTGATTTTGTGTGTTTTTGCGCATTTTTGCGCGTTTTTGTGTGTAAGGGTGCGTTTTTGTGTGTTTTTGTGTGTTTAGGTGCGTTTTTGTGTGTTTTTGTGTTTGTGTGCATTTTTGTGTGTTTTTGCGTATTTCTGTGCGTTCCTGTGTGTTTTTGCGCGTGTTTGCGTGTTTTTGTGTGTTTGTGTGCGTTTTTGCGTGTTTCTGTGCGTTTTTGTGCGTTCATGTGCGTTTCTGTGTGTTTTTGTGCGTTTTTGTGTGTTTTTGTTTGTTTGTGTGGTTTTTTTTGTGCGTTTATTTGTGTTTTTGCATGTTTGTGTGTTTGTGTGCGTTTTTGCATTTTTCGTGCGTTTTTGTGCGTTTTTGTGTGTTTGGATGCGTTTTTGCGTATCTTTGTGACACACAAAACCGCAAGAAATCACACAAAAACTCGCAAAAACACGCATAAAAGCACCCTAACACAAAAACCGCACGAAAACACAACAACGCACACAAACCCACAAAAATGCATAAAAAAGCACAAAAACAGGCAAAAACATGCAACAACGCACAAAAACACCCTAATAAATAAAAACGCACAGAAACACGCAAAAACACGCAAAACGCACCCTAACACACAAAAACGCACGAAAACACGCATAAACGTCCGAAAACACAAAAAAAGCCAGCACACAGAAACTCACCAAAACGCAAAAACGCACGAAAACACACGACATCACACAAAAACGCAAAGAAACCCACAAAAACACGCAAAAACGCACCCTAACACAAAAAAACACAAAAACGCACGAAAACACACAAAAACCCACAGTAGGGTGCGTTTTTACGTGTTTTTGCGTGTTTGCGTGCGTTTTTGTGTTTTAGGGTGCGTATTTGCGTGTTTTTGTGCGTTTTTGTGTTTGGTTGCGTTCTTGTGTGTTGTTGCGTGATTTTGTGCGTTTATGTGTGTTTGTGTGCATTTTTGTGTGTTTTTGCATGTTTCTGTGCGTTCCTGTGCGTTTTTGTGTGTTTTTGTGTGTTAGGGTGTGTTTTTGCCTTTTTGTGTGTTTGGTTGCGTTCTTGTGTGTTGTTGCGTTCTTCTGTGCGTTTTTATGCGTTTGCGTGATTTTGTGCGTTTTTGTGTTTTTGTGTTTTTTTCCGTGTTTTTGTGTGTTTTTGTGTGGTTGGGTGCGTTTGTGAGTGTTTTTGTGTGACATACAAACACACAAAAACGCACGAAATCACAAAAAACGTGCAAAAACGCACAAAACCACGCATAAACGTACCCTAACACACAAAAACACACAAAAACGCACAAAAACACAGAAAAACGCACAGAAACGCACAAAAACACGCCGTAACACACAAAAACGCACAGAAACACGTATAAACGCACCCTAACACACAAAAACGTAAAAAACGCACACAAACACACAAAAACGCAAAAACGTACGAAAACACCCAAAAACACACAAAAACACGCATAAACGCAGCCTAACACACAAAACGTACCAAAACACAATAAACACAAACACACAAAAACGCACGAAATTACACAAACACGAAAAAACACACAAAAACGCACACAAACACACAAAAACGCACGAAAAGACGCAACAAACGTGCCCTAACACACAAAGACACACAAAAACACACGAAAACACACAAAAACGCACAGTAGTGTGCGTTTTTGCGTGTTTCTGTGCGTTTTTTTGAGTTTTTGTGTGTTTCTGTGCGCTTTTGCGTATTTCTGTGCGTGTTTGTGTGCGTTTTTGTGTGTTTTGGTGGGTTTATGTGTGCTTTTTGTGTTTTTGCGTGTTTTTGCTTGTTTTTGTGTGTTTTTTAGTGTTTTCGTGCGTTTTTGCGTGTTTGGTTGCGTTCTTGTGTGTTGTTGCGTTTTTCTGCGCGTTTTTGTGCGTTCTTGTCTGTTTTCGTGTGCGTTTTGGCGTTTTTGTGTTTCTGTGTGTTAGGGTGCGTTTTTGTGCGTTTTTCTGCGTTTGTGTGTGTTTTTGTGTGTTAGGGTGCGTATTTGCGTGTTTCTGTGGCTTTTTGTCCGTTTTTATGTGTTTTTGTGTGTTAGGGTGCGTTTTTGTGTTAGGTTACGTTTTTGTGTTTTTGCGCGTTTTTGTGCGTTCATGTGCGTTCTTGTGTGTTGCGTTTTTCTGCGCGTTTTTGTGCGTTTGCATGATTTTGTGCGTTTTTGTGCGTTTATCCGTGTTTCTGTGCATTTTTGTGTGTTTTTGCGTGTTTCGGAGCGTTCATGTGCGTTTTTGTGTGTTTTTGTGTGGTTGTGTGCGTTTATGTGTGTTTTTGTTCGTTTATGTGTGTTTTTGTGTTTTTGTGCGTTTTTTCGTGTTTTTGTGTGTTTTTGTGCGTTTATGTGTGCTTTTTGTGCGTTTTTTCGTGTTTGTGTGCGTTTTTGTGTGTTAGGGTGCGTATTTGCGTGTTTTTGTGGGTTTTTGTGTGTTAAGGTGTGTTTTTGCGTTTTTCTGTGCGTTTTTGTGTGTTTTCGTGCGTTTTTGGGCGTTTTTGAGCGTTTTTGTGTGTTTTTGTGCATTTGTGGGCGTTGTTGTGTGTGTTTTTGTGCGTTTTTGTGTGTTTGGATGCGTTTTTGCGTTTTTCTGTGCGTTTTTGTGTGTTTTCGTGCATTTTTGGGAGTTTTTGAGCGTTTTTGTGTGTTTTTTTTGTATTTGTGGGCGTTGTTGTGTGTGTTTTTGTGCGTTTTTGTGTGTTTGGATGCGTTTTTGCGTATTTTTGTGACACAGATACACACAAAACCACACGAAATCACACAAAAACACGCAAAAACACGCATAAACGCACCCTAACACAAAAACGCACGAAAACACACAAAAACGCACACAAACCTACAAAAATGCACAAAATCGCACAAAAACACGCAAAAGCATGCAAAAATGCACCCTAAAACACAAAAACACACCCAAACATGCAAAAATGCACAATAACGCACAAAAACAGGCACCCTAATAAATAAAAACGCATAGAAACACGCACTAACACACAAAAACGCACAAAAACGCACGAAATCACTCAAACACACGCAAAAAAACAAAAACGCACTCTAACACACAAAAACGTACGAAAACACAAAAAAAGCCAACACACAAAAATTCACAAAAACGCAAAAACTCACGAAAACACACAAAAACGCACGAAATCACACAAAAATGCAAAAACACACAAAAATGCACACAAACCCTAAGAAACCCTCAAAAACGCACCCTAACACAAAAAAACCCCCACAAAAACGCCCAAAAACAGACAAAAACGCACACTAGGGCACGTTTTTGTGTGTTTGTGTGCGTTTTTGTGTGTTTTTGTGTGTTTTTGCTCGTTTTTGTGTGTTGGGGTGCGTTTTTGAGTGTTTTTGCGTGTTTCTGTGAATTTTTGTGCGTTTGTGTGCGTTTTTGTTTGTTTGGTTGCGTTCTTGTGTATTGTTGCATGTTTCTGTGCGATTTTGTGCGTGTTTGCGTGATTTTGTGCGTTTATGTGTGTTTTTGCGTGTTTCAGTGCATTCCTGTGCGTTTTTGTGCGTGTTTGCGTTTTTGTGCGTTTTTGTGTGTTTGGTTGCGTTCTTTTGTGTTGTTGCGTTTTTCTGTGCGTTTTTGCGCGTTTTTGTGCGTGTTTGCGTGATATTGTGCGTTTTTGTGCGTTTAGCCGTGTTTCTGTGCATTTTTGTGTTTTTGCGTGTTTCTGAGCATTCATGTTTGTTTTTGTGTGTTGTACGCAAACGCAAAAACGCACGAAAACACACAAAAACGCACGAAATCATACAAAAACGCAAAAACACACAAAAACGCACACTAACACATTAAAACCCCCAAAAAACGCACGAAAACGCACAGTAGTGTGCATTTTTGCGTGTTTTTGCGTGTTTCCGTGCGTTTTTGTGTGTTTATGTGTTTGTGTGCGTGTTTGAGTTTTTGCGTGTTTGTGTGCATTTTTGTTTGTTCGTGTGTGTTTTTGTGCGTTTATGTGTGTTTTTTTTTTTTTGCGTGTTTTTGTGCGTTTTTGTGTGTTTGGTTGCGTTCTTGTGTGCTTTTGCATGTTTCTGTGTGTTTTTGTGCGTTTTTGTTTGTTTGTGTGTGTTTTTGTGCGTTTTTGGGCGTTTTTGTTTGTTTGTGGGTGTTATTTTTTGTGCGTTCATTTGTTTTTTTGTGTTTTCATGTGTTTTTGTTTGTTAGGGTGCGTTTTTGTGTGTTTCTGTGCGTTTTTGTGCGTGTGTGTGCGTTTTTGCGTGTTTTTGTGCGTTTTTGAGTGTTTTTGTGTGTTTGTCTGCGTTGTCGTGCTTTTTTTTCTGTGTTTTTGCGCGATGTTGCGATTTTCTGTGTGTTTTTGTGTGTTTTCGTGCGTTTTTGGGCGTTTTTGCGTGTTATTGTGCGTTTTTGTGTGTTTTTGTGTATTTGTGGGCGTTATTCTGTGTTTTTGTGCGTTTTTATGTGTTTGGATGCGTTTTTGCGTGTTTTAGTGCGTTTTTGCGTGTTTGTGTGGGTTTTTGTGTGTTTATGTGTGTTTTTCTGTTTTTGCGTGTTTTTGTGGGTTCTTGTGTGTTTTTGCATGTTTCTGTGTGTTTTTGTGCGTTTTTGTTTGTTTGTGTGTGTTTTTGTGCATTTTTGTGCGTTTTTGTTTGTTTGTGGGTGTTATTTTTTGTGCGTTCATTTGTTTTTTTTGTGTGTTTTTGTGGGTTCTTGTGCGTTTTTGTGCGTTTATGTGTGTTTTTGTGTGTTTTCATGTGTTTTTGTGTGTTAGGGTGCGTTTTTTTGTGTTTCTGTGCATTTTTGTGCATGTGTGTGCGTTTTTGCATGTTTTTGTGCGTTTCTGTGTGTTTTTGTGTGTTTGTCTGCGTTGTCTTGCGTTTTTGTGTGTTTTTGTGCGTTGTTGCGATTTTCTGTGCGTTTTTGTGTGTTTTCGTGCGTTTTGGGCGATTTTGCGTGTTATTGTGCGTTTTTGTGTGTTTTTGTGTATTTGTGGGCGTTATTGTGTGTTTTTGTGCGTTTTTATGTGTTTGGATGCGTTTTTGCGTGTTTTTGCGTGTTTGTGTGTGTTTTTGTGTGTTTATGTGTGTTTTTCTGTTTTTGCGTATTTTTGTGGGTTCTTGAGCGTTTTTGCATGTTTTTGTGAGTTTCTGTGTATTGTGTTTTCGTGCGTTTTTGTGTTAGGGTGCGTTTTTGTGTGTTTTGCGTGTTTCTGTGTGTTTTTGTTCGTTTGTGTGTTTTTTTGTGCGTTTTTGTGCGTTTTTGTGCGTTTTTCTGTGCGTTGTTGTGTTTTTTTGCATTTTTGGGCGTTTTTGCGTGTTATTGTGCATTTTTGTGTGTTTTTGTGTATTTGTGGGTGTTATTGTTTGTGTTTTTGTGCGTTTATGTGTGTTTTTGTTTTTTTGCGTGTTTTTGCGTGTTTTTGTGCGTTTTTGTTTGTTTGCGTGTTTTTCTGTGTTTTTGTGTGTTAGGGTGCGTTTATGCGTGTTTTTGTGCGTTATTGTGCGTCTTTGTGTGTTTTTGTGCGTTTTTGTATGTTTTCGTGTGCATTTTTGCGTTTTTGTGTTTCTGTTTGTTAGGGTGCGTTTTTGTGTGTTTGTGTGCATTTTTGTGTGTTTTTGTGTGTTAGGGAGCGTTTATGCGTGTTTTTGCGTGTTTCACACAAAAACGCAAAAAAACACGCAAAAACACAGATTAACGCACAACAACACAAAAAAACACGCACAGAAACATGCGAAAACACGCAGAAACGCACCCTAACACACAAAAAGACACAGAAATGCACAAAAACACGCAAAAAGACAAAAACACACAAAAACACAAACACACAAAAACCCACAAAAATGCACAGAAACACGCAAAAAACACAAAAACGCACCCTAACACAAAAACGCACGAAAACACACATAAACGCACAAAAACACACACAAACACACAAAAACGAGCAAAAATGCACAAAACCACACAACAACACGCAAAAACACGCATAAACGCACACAAACACACAAAAACGCACACAAACGCACAAAAACACCCCTTAACACACAAAAACGCACAGAAACATGCAAAAACACGGATAAACGCACCCTACCACACAAAAACGCAAAAACCTACGAAAACAATCAAAAAGACGCATAAACGCACCCTAACACACAAAACGTACAAAAACACAAATAACGCAAACACACAAAAACTCACAAAAACACAAAGACACACGAAAAAGCAAAAACGCACGAAATCACACAAAAACGCAAACACACAAAAACGCGCAAAAACACGCAAAAAACGAACACAAACACACAAAAACGCACAAAATCGCGCAAAAACACGCAAAAACGCACACTAACACACAAAAACGCACACAAAGACACAAAAATGCAAAAACGCACAAAAACACACGAAAACAAACAAAAACGCACAAAAACACGCAAAAACGCACAATAACGCACAAAAACACACAAAAACGCATAGAAAAACGCAAAAACACGGATGAACGAACCCTAACACACAAAAACGTAAAACACACACACAAACTTACAAAAACGCACGAAAACACGCATAAACGCACCCTAACACACAAAAATGCACGAAAACACACAAAAACGCACGAAATTACACAAACACACAAAAACACGCAAAAACACAAAAACGCACAAAAACACGCAAAAACACAAAAACGCACACCAACACACAAAAACGCACAGAAACATGCAAAAACGCACAACACACGAAAACAGACAAAAACGCACGAAAACACACAAAAACGCAAACAAACTCCCAAAAACTCACAAAAACGCAAAAACGCACGAAATCACACAAAAACGCACGAAATCACACCAACACACAAAAACACACAAAAACACACAAAAACGCACAAAAACACGCAACAACGCACCCTAATACACAAAAATGCACACCAACACACAAAAACATACAAAAACGCACAGAAATACACAAAAACACGAAAAAACGCACACAAACACACAAAAACACACAAAAATGCACAAAAACACACACAAACACTCAACAACGCATCCTAACACACACGACCACCCAAGAACGCACCCTAACAGACAAAAACGCGCAATAACGCATCCAAACACACAAAAACGCACGAAAACACACAAAAACGCACACAAACACACAAAAAAGCACAAAAACGCACAAAAAAAACCGCACAAAAACGTGTGTTTGGTTGCGTTTTTGTGTGTTTGTGTGTTGTTTTATCGTGTGTTTCTGTGCATTTTTGTGTGTTAGGGTGCAAAAACTGCAAAATATGTGCAAAATATATAGAGTGTAGTGCAATGGCAAAAACTGTGCAAAATATATAGAATATA
>JBCNYH010091078.1:0-10397 GCA_039654325.1 Tandanus tandanus | reverse complement strand
TGAAAGTCGATTGGCTGTGGAGGGCCTGTCTAAACCAAAAATTCCAGGGCCTTTTTTTTCTCCCAGTCCAGCCCTGGTGCCGTGTACAACTTGCAACTGTTGGAACCCAATGACCAGATGTCAGGGTTGTCAGAGTAACCATTATGGCTGCCCAAGCATTGACAGAGATGCTGATATATTAAATGATGGTTGTATTCAAGTTATGCGTTTGAAACTAATTTGTGGCTGTCACAGAACAAAGCATTAGCAAATAAATTAAACAAGCTGTCAAGATGTCAACATAATGCTGCATTCATTACTTCTGGGAATTATGTGAAATACAATCTGACAAGTGGAAAGTGGCTTTCGACACGTGGTCCCAGTGGTATTACTGGCGAACTGGGGTTTGCTGGAGTACCTCCATTTGTAACACTTGGCAACCTTTCACCTTTATCTATGGGATAGTGGAACCTCATTTTTAGAATGACTCAGTTCAAACAAATCGTTTCATGAACAAAATTTCGAAGCCATAATTGCACTAGGTTGCAGCACAAATACTTGGCTGTCGAACAGTCGATTCGGCAACAGCCGGCAGCGTGTACCTTAGGTTTGTCACACATTGCTTGCTCATGGAACGCCCACTCTGACGCACACGCTGCCGGCTGCATGTGCATCAGTCTCATCAAACAGCGATTGCTCACACAACATCGACGCTGAACTTTCTCAGAGTTTGTGTTTTTTCTGGTGTTGTATATTATTTCGTTTATACTTCATCATTAAGCCACTATGGGACCTGGGAAGTCTACTGAAGGTGTAACGGCAAAAAGGAAAATAGTGAGAACAAACAATAGAGGTGAAGCAAGAAATCATACAAAAGTATGGAAATGGCGTCCGTGTCTGGTGAATGAAACGTTCTTTCTTATTTAAAACTGTATTCTTTATTCAGTTGGTTCAGGTAATGAATAAAATTGTCTTTTCTTACTTAAAACTGTTTTTTTAGCGTTTTGAGTGAAGCCTGCAGTCATGAGAACAGCAAAAGGAAACTAATCCAAGTTTTTTTTTAAATCTTTTATTAAAATAAAGCTATGCAAACTAAAATGTGTTTAAAATTTCAGGTAAATTGGTTGAGTAGTTTTCAAGATAAAGCCGGTATTTCTGGAATAAGTGCCATATATCTGCTGCATTTTTGGTGTGACATGCATAATTAATAAATAACTGTACAGAAATATTAATTATCAGTTAATAAATTGTAATAATGCTATTTTAAATGCAACAAAATTATTTGTATTTGATCTGAAAAAAAAATTTTAAATATAGTTTTTCACTTTTAAATATTCAAAAGATGCAAATGTAGCCAAAAATGTAATTCTTGCGAAGGAGTTGCTAACTAGTCAGGTAGCACTATTGGTATGTGAATTAATGTCCTTATAACATCTTTAATGTAGAGTATCGCTTCTGCGGTTATGTAGAATTAAGTTAGTTTGCCTCTGATCCTGCATGTCACAATTTCCTAATGTATCCTTTTGTGCTTTTTTTGCATGTTCCAACCATAACGCTTACTTTTATATTGGATGCATGTGGTTATATTATATAAAATATACGCATAAAACGCATAAAAATAAACAAAAAGCACAAAAACGCAAAACAAACAAAGCCCCAAAACAAACAAAAATGAATAAAACGGCACAAAACACTTTCAAAAACGCACAAAAAGGCAGAAAACACACAAGAAGCACAAAAATTCAGCAAAATGCCCCAAAATGCAAAATAAACCACAAAAATGCTCAAAAAGCACAAGAATGCTGAACAATGCACAAAAAAACACATAAATGCACAAAAACACACAAAATTGCACAAAAACGCAAAAAAACACACAAAAAAGCCCCAAAATGCTCAAAAAGGCAGAAAAACGCCCAAAGAGCACAAAAACACATTAAACATCCAAAAAAGCACTAAAACACACAAAAATGCACATAAACACACATATACATTTGTTGTGGGGTTTTTTTTTTAGTGTTTGCGTTTGGTTGCGTTTCTGAACAATTTTGTGTTTTTGTGCATTTTTGAGCGATTTGTGTGTATTTCTCGGTGATTTTCCGATGTTTTTGAGCATTATGTGCATTTTTGTGCGTTATAAATATGTTTTTGTACAGTTTTCTCTGTTTTTCTGCGTTTATGTGCGTTTTGGGGCGTTTTTGTGCATTTTTGTGCGTTTTGTGCTATTCACTTATCACATTACTTTCATAGACCCTTCATCCATATCACTATCCCCATTCACTCGTCATCGGTAACATATACAGCTGTTATCGATAGCATTATCCACATACACCCATCATTTACATTGTTACTCACATAAACCCATCATTGATAACATTATTCATGAACACTCCACCATCTATAGCATTGTGATCCATATCATAACATTACACAACATTACACACACACAACCGTTATCAGTAGAATTATCCATATACACCTGGCATTTATGACATTATCCACATACACCCGTTATCGAAAATATTACCCACATCATCCATAACATTATCCACAGACACTCATCATATTATCCACAGACACTAGCCATCCATAACATAAATATATATACAGCAATCATCCTTTACATTATCCATATAGACCCATCATTCATAACATTATCAACATACAACCATCCTCAATAACATCATTCACACACCCATAATTCATAACATTTATAAGCTTTTTTTGTGCGTTTCTGTGTGTTTTTGTGGATATTTGTGCATTTAGGTTTGTTTATGTGCCTTTTTGTGCATGTGTGTTTTTGTGCACTTTTGTACTTTTTTGTGTGATTTTGAGCTTTTTGTTTGTTTTTGTGCATTATTGTGCATATTTGTATTTTTGTACGTTTTTGTGCATTTTTCTGTGTTTTTGTGTGTTTATTTTTGAGCTTTTTGTGCATTTTGGTGTATTTTTGTGTGATTTTGTGCATACATATGTTTCTTTGTGCATTTTTGTGTGTCTTTGTGAATTTTTTGCGTATCTGTGGGCAGTTTTGTGTTTTTTGTTCATTTTTGTGTGGTTTTTGTGAATTTTTGTTTGTTTTGGGGCGTTTGTATACTTTATTTTGCGCTGTTGTGCGTTTTTGTTAATTGAAAAAGTTTTTATGCGTTTTGCTGTGTTTTTGTACACTTTTGTGGATATTTGTGCATTTCGGTTTATGTGTGTGTTTTTGTGCGTTTTTTGCCGCACATAAATATATAAAAAGTCACAGTTTGTGATTTTTGTGCATTTTTTTGCGTTTTTTGTTTTTGTTTTTTTCATAATCTGTCCAAAACAAACAAAAACAGACAAGAATGCACAATAACGCAAAATAAATGCACAAAAACCCAAAAAAATGCACAAAAATTTAGAAAAACGCACATAAATGCAAAAAAACCCAAAAAAATGCACAAAAATCACAAAATGCACAAAAACACACTAAAATGCACAAACATTTTTGTGGATATTTGTGCATTTCAGTTAATGTTTTTTTTGGTGCATGATTTTTTTGGCGGTTTTTGTGCGTCTTTTGCACTTTTTCTGCATTTTGGTGTGTTTTTTTTGAGTGTTTGGATACGTTTTTGTGCGTATGGGTGCGTTTCTGTTCAATGTTGTGTGTTTTCGTGCTTTTTGTGTGTATTTCTGGGTTTTTTCAGTGGTTTCGTTAATTTTTCTGTTTTTGTCGATATTCCGATGTTTTTGAGCTTTGTTTGAGTTAAAACGTGTCTTTATGCATTTTTCAGCGTTTGTGTTTTGTGCATTTTTCTCTGTTTTTGTGCGTTTATGTGTGTGTTGGTGCTTTATTGTGCGTAAACGCACAAAAACAGACAAGAATGCACAATAACGCAACAAAATGCACAAAAACGCACGAAACCGCACAAAAAGCACAAGAATGCCGAACAACACACAAAAACACACATAAATGCAGAAAAACGCACAAATATGCACACGAACACACAAAAACGCAAAAAGTAGAAAAACACAAAGAGCACAAAAACACAAAATTGCACAGAAACGCAAAAAAAAGGAACAAAAAATTTCACAAAAAACCTGAAAAATGCCTAAAAACGTACAAAAAGCACATTAAAATGTACATAAACACACGCATTTGTTCTGTTGTTTTGAGTATCACATGGTAATGTGTATTTGTCCATGCGTTTTTGTGCGTTTGGGGGCATTTCTGAACAATTTTGTGTTTTTGTACCATTTGTGCTTATTTCTGGGATTTTGTGCATTGTACTGTGTATTTGTGAATTTTTCTCGGTTTTTGGTAGTGTATTTTTGCGTTTTTTGGTGTGTTTTTGTGCACAAAAGACACAAAAAGCACAAAAACACACAAAACAACGCACAAAAACGCACTAAAAGGCAGAAAGAGCACAATAACACACCAAAATGCACTAAAACTCACACTAACCACTCGAAAAAGCACAAAAAGGCATAAAAAGCACAAAAACGGACAAGAATCACAATTCAGAAAAATGCCCAAAAACGAACACACAAAATGAACAAAAACACAAAAATACACAACGAGCACCCAAATGCAGAACAATGCACAAAAACGCACTAAAAGGCGGAAAAACGCAGAAAGAGCACAAAAAAAAAAAAAAAAAACACACAAACCCTCGAAAAAGCACACAAACACACAAAAAGGCACAAAAACGCGCAAAACGGCAGAAAAACGCACAAGAACACACAAAAACACACTAAAAGGCACAAAAACGCACACTAACCCTCGAAAATGCACAAAACACATAAAAAGGCAAAAAAAAACGCAGATTGACACACAAATTTGCAAATAGAACACAAAATGAACAAAAACACAAGCCCAAAAAGACACTAAAAGGCTCAAAGAGCACCCAAATGCAGAACAATGCACAAAAACGCAGAAAGAGCACAAAAACTCTCGAAAAAGCACATAAACACACAAAAAGGCAAAAAAACGCACAAGAAACTCACAAATTCAGAAAAATGCCCAAAAACGTACAAAAATGCACACGAACACAAAAAAGCACACTAACATGCACATAAACACACACATGCATTTGTTCTGTTGTTTTGAGTGTAATGTGCTATTTGTGCTTATTTCTGGGATTTTGTGCATTGTATTTGTGCATTTTTCTCGGTATTTGTGCTTTTTAGTGTTTTCTTTGTGCGTTTTTGTGTTCACTTGTTACTTTGTGCTTGTTTTGGATAGTTTTTGTGCGTTTTTCTTTGTTTAGTGTATTTTTGTGCACAAAAGACACAAAAACACAGAAAAACGCAGAAAGAGCACAAAAACACACCAAAATGCACAAAAAGGCATTAAAAGCACAAAAACGCAGATAAACACACAAAATTGCACGAAAACGCAAAAAAAGGAACAAAACGAAAAGACAAAAAAAATGTACAAATACTGAACACAAAGGCATAAAAAAGCGAAAAAACGGACAAGAATCACAATAATTCAGAAAAATGCCCAAAAACGTACAAAAATGCACACGAACAAACAAAAAGCACAAAAACACACTAAAATACACATATGCCTTTGTTCTGTTGTTTTGAGTGTCACATTGTAATATGTATTTGGCATGCGTTTTTGTGAGTTTGGGTGCGTTTCTGAAAAATGTTGTGATTTTCGTGTTTTTTTGTGCTATTTGTTCATTTTTCTCGGTTTTTGTGCATTTTTGGAAAAGCCCAAAATGCACAAAAAGACACTTAAAGGCAGAAAAACACACAAAAACGCAGAAAGAGCACAAAAACACACAAACCCTCGAAAAAGCACAAACACACAGAAAAACGCACAAGAAACTCACAAATTCAGAAAAATGCCCAAAAATGCACACGAACACACAAAAAGCACAAAACACACTAAAAAGGCACAAAAAACGCAGAACGAGCACAAAAACCCTCGAAAATGCACAATACACATAGAAAGGCACAAAAACGCAGATTGACACACAAATTTGCAAATAGAACACACAAAAACAGCCCAAAAATGCACTAAAAGGCACAAAGAGCACCCAAATGCAGAACAATGCACAAAAACGCAAAAAGAGCACAAAAACTCTCGAAAAAGCACAAACACACAAAACGGCACAAAAAGCACAAAAACCTCACAAATTCAGAAAAATGCCCAAAAACGTACCAAAATGCACACGAACACACACATGCATTTGTTCTGTTGTTTTGAGTGTAATGTGTATTTGTGCGTTTGGGGCGTTTCTGAACAATTTTGTGTTTTTGTGCTATTTGTGCTTATTTCTGGGATTTTGTGCATTGTACTGTGTATGCACACAAAAACACACAAATGCACAAAGAAAACACTAAAAAGCACAAATACGCACCAAAATGCACAAAAACCGAGAAAAATGTTTAGTGCGTTTTTGTGCGTTCTGTTTTTCTACGTTTTTGTGTGCAAAAATACACTAAACAAAGAAAAACGCACAACTAACAAAAGCACACAAAATCATCAATAAAACATTAAAAAAAGAAAAACTCACAAAACACCAAATCTATCCAAAACAAGCACAAAGTAACAAGTGCACACAAAAACACAAAGAAAACACTAAAAAGCACAAATACGCACCAAAACACACCAAAATGCACAAATATACAGTACAATGCACAAAATCCCAGAAATAAGCACAAATAGCACAAAAACGCATGCACAAATACACATTACACTCAAAACAACAGAACAAATGCATGTGTGTGTTTATGTGCATTTTAGGGCATATTTCTGAATTTGTGAGTTTCTTGTGCGTTTTTCTGCCTTTTTGTAAGTTTTGTGTGCGTTTTTGTGCCTTTTTTTGTGTTTGTGCTTTTTCGAGAGCTTTTGTGCTCTTTCTGCGTTTTTGTGTGTTTTTGTGCAATGTTCTGCATTTGGGTGCTCTTTGAGTGCGTTTTTGTGCCTTTTTTTTGTGTTTTTTGCATTTTCGAGGGTTAGTGTGCGTTTTTGTAAGTTTTCTATGATTTTTGTGCTTGTTGTGTGTTTATGTGCTTAGTTTGTGCGTGATTTGGATAGTTTTTGTGCGTTTTTCTTTGTTTAGTGTATTTTTGTGCACAAAAGACACAAAAAGCAAAAAACCGAGAAAAACACCGAACAACACACTAAAAGGCAGAAAAACACACAAAAACTCACACTAACCCTCGAACAAGCACAAAAACACACACAATTGCACCAAAACGCAAAAAAAGGAACAAAACGAACAAAAACACAAAAACGCACAAAAACGGACAAGAATCACAATTCAGAAAAATGCCCAAAAACGTACACGAACACACAAAAAGCATAACACACTAAAATGCACATAAACACACACATGCATTTGTTCTGTTGTTTTGAGTGTCATATTGTAATGTGTATTTGTGCGTTTGGGTGCGTTTCTGAACAATTTTGTTATTTTTAGTGTTTTTTTGTGCTTATTTCTGGGATTTTGTGCATTGTATTGTGTATTTGTGCATTTTTCTCGGTTTTTGTGCAGTTTTGGTATGTATTTGTGCTTTTTAGTGTTATCTTTGTGACTGTGCTTGTTTTTAAATAGATCTTGTGTGGTTTTTATGCGTTTTTCTTTTTTTAATGTTTTATTGTGCGTGATTTGGATAGTTTTTGTGTGTTTTTGTGCGGTTTTCTTTTTTTTGTGTTTTTGTACACAAAAGACACAAAAAGCACAAAAACGCCAAAAAGTGGAAAAACACAGAACAATGCCCTAAAACGCAGTAAAAGGCACAACAACGCAGAAAGAACACAAAAACGCACACTAACCCTCGAAAATGCACAAAACACATAAAAAGGCACAAAAATGCAGAGTGACACACAAATTTGCAAATAGAACACACAAAACGAACAAAAACACAAAAAAGCACAAAAAGACACAGAGCACCCAAATGCAGCACAATGCACAAAAACGCACTAAAAGGCAGAAAGAGCAGAAAAACCTTGAAAAAGCACAAACACACAAAAAGGCAGAAAAAGCAAAAAAAAACTTAGAAAAACGCACAAGAAACTCACAAATTCAGAAAAATGCCCAAAAACGTACAAAATTGCACACGAACACACAAAAAAGCACAAAAACACACTAAAAGGCACAAAAAACGCAGAAAGAGCACAAAAACGCAGATTGACACACAAATTTGCAAATAGAACATATAAAACGAACAAAAACACAAAAAAGCCCCAAAATGCACAAAAAGACACAAAGGCACAAAGAGCACCCAAATGCAGAACAATGCACAAAAATGCACTAAAAGGCAGAAAAACACACAAAAACGCAGAAAGAGCACAAAAACTCACACAAACCCTCGAAAAAGCACAAAAACGCACAAGAAACTCACAAATTCAGAAAAATGCCCAAAAACACACTAAAATGCACATAAACACACACATGCATTTGTTCTGTTGTTTTGAGTGTAATGTGCATGCGTTGTTGTGCGTTTGGGGCGTTTTTGTGCCATTTGTGCTTATTTCTGGGATTGTGCGCATTGTACTGTGTATTTGTGCATTTTGGTGTGTTTTGGTGCGTATTTGTGCTTTTTAGTGTTTTTATGTGCATTTGTTACTTTGTGCTTGTTTTTGGATAGATTTGGTGTGTTTGTGCGTTTTTCTTTTTTTAATGTTTTATTGTGCATTTTTGTGTGCTTTTGTTAGTTTGTGCGTGATTTGGACAGTTTTTGTGCGTTGTTTTTTGGTGTGTTTTTGTGCACAAAAGACACAAAAACCGAGAAAAACACACAAAACCACAGAATAACGCACAAAAACGCAAAAAGAGCACAATAACACACCAAAATGCACAAAAACCCTCGAAAAAGCACAAAAAGGCATTAAAAGCACAAAAACGCAGATAAACCCACAAAATTGCGCCAAAACGCAAAAAAAGAAACAAAACCACATAAAACTGAACAAAAAGGCATTAAAAAAAAAGCACAAAAAGTGCTTTAGTGTTTTTTTTGTGTTTTTGTACACAAAAGACACAAAAAGCACAAAATCGCCAAAAAGTAGAAAAACGCCCAAAAACGCACACTACCCCTCGAAAATGCACAAAACACATAAAAAGGCACAAAAACGCAGATTGACGCAAATACACAAAACGAACAAATGCACAAAAAGACACGAAGAGCACCCAAATGCAGAACAATGCACAAAAACTCACTAAAAGGCAGAAAAACACACGAAAAGCACAAAAACGCACACAATCTATCCAAAACACACAAATATCACAAACAAAGCACGTTATCAGAGAAAAATGCACAAAAACACAGAATAATGCACAAAAATACACAAACGCAGAACAACACACTAAAATGCTCAAAAACATCGGACAATCGACAAAAACATGCACAAACCACTCAAAAATACACAAAAACACAGCAATACGCACAAATAGCACAACAACGCACGAATACACACAAAAATGTTCAGAAACGCACAAAAACGCATCCAAACACTCAAAAAAACACAACAAATGCATGTGTGTGTTTATGTGCATTTTAGTATGTTTTTGTGGGTTCTTGTGCATTTTTGAGCGTTTTTGTGCGTTGTGCTATATTTGTGCTTTTTGTGCATTTTTGTAAGTTTTGCAAGGATATTTGTGCATTTTGGTTTGTTTATGTGAACATGTATTTTTGTGCAGTGTTTTTGTGCGGTTTGTTCGTTTTTGTGCGGTTTGTGTGTTTTTGTGCATTTTTGTTTTGGTGCGTTTGTATGCTTTTTTGTGCGTTTTTGTTCGTTTCTGTGTGGTTTTGTGCATTTTTGTGGACTTTTTGTGCATTTGGGAGCGTTTTTGTGCATTTTTGTTCATATTTGTTTTTATCTTGTGCGTTTTTTTTTTTTTTTTTTAAGTTTTTACATTTTTGTGATTTAGGGCATTTATATCCTTGTTTTGTGCGTATCTGTGTTTTTGTGCAGTTTTGTGTGTTGTTGTGTGTTTTGTAATTAATGATGGGTCTATGTGAATAATGTTATGAATGACAGGTCTATATGGATAATGCTTTGGATGACGTGTATATGGATGATGGGTGTATATGCATAATGTTATTGATTACTGTATAAGGAAAATGTTGGGGATGAAGTGTGTTTTGGTTAATGTATATATGGACAAAGGTAATGGTGGGTATTTATGGATAATGTTGTGGATGACTGGTGAAGATCCAGACTAAGTCCGGTTCAGAAGACCCCTATGAGAATAATAAATGCAAGGTAACCTCAGGTAACTGGTGCGCACGCGATAGTTTCTCGTGCGCACTAGAAACCTATCATTTTTTTCCCCCCATGTCCCTTTAGGGGCTCCGTACATCACCAATTCTCTTGTCTCTAAGAATAATTAAGGCAATTAAAGTGCTTAGGACACAATTTATACAAGTAGGCAGAAATACATTTTTAATAACATCCACACCTCAAATACATCCGTCTGTGTTATTATTTTTAT
>JBCNYH010090790.1:0-10405 GCA_039654325.1 Tandanus tandanus | reverse complement strand
ATTCTGAATCGATTCGTCACCCCAAAAATCGGAATCGAATTGAATCGTGAGTTGTTGTTCGATTCACATCCCTACTTGCTGACCCAACCTGTTGTTTCAACATTTTATGATTTTATGCCTGTGGTGTTGGTGCCATGGGAATTATTTCTAGTTGCATATTGGCCCCCATGTTGCCGATAGTGCGGTAGTGTATTCAAATGCCACTGAGTATTGTTGTTGACCATCTTTATCCCTTTATGTTCACAATTTTTTTCCCTGCGTCTTATAATGAAGGCTGTCCGCATGATAACACGATGCCACGAAGCACAGTGTGCTTCCATGACCATGACCATGACAGTGAGATTAGTGTACAGCAGCCTCACAGTCACCAGATTTAAATTCAATAGAGCACCTTTCATGCCTCTCGTTACCAAATGGGCCAAAATACCAAAGGAATGTTTTCAACACCTTGTGAAATTCCATACCATGAAGAACTTGGGCTGTTCTGAAAACAAGGTGAGGATCATAAACAGCATTAGTACACTGGTCTTAATAAATTGGCCAGTGAATGCATAGAAAGTGAGATTTCAAAAGGAGGTTTTAAATTGAGCTTTAAAATGTAAAAAGTAACTTAAAAGTATCTCATTTTAGTTTGCTTTCCTTACGTTGCAGTGTAGTATAGACTAAAACACTTATTTACCTCAGGCTCAGTGAACCTTGTTAGTCCACTGATATGATAGCACTTTATTTGTGGAAAATACCTGCAGAAAGCTGACTGGCTGAAGTGATGTTTCTAATATAATTTGATGATCGTTAAAACATAATTACAGTTTAGCAATCTCAAGCGGCACACCAAATCTCACCTAAATTAGCCTTTTGCTTTCTGAGAAACAAATAGTTGAACTTTAAATAATAACATCCCTGTGGCTAATTTGTCTCTCCACCTATGATAAAAGGAATGTTGTTAAATGTCTACTGAAATCTGATTTGTTGATGGTGGCCATGTTTGTTTTTCCTATAATTAATTTGTTGAACTCAATCCAACTAAAGTCGCGGGAGCCTATTTCAGTCGACACTGGGCAAAGGTGGGGTACACCCTGAACAGCTCGCCAATCCATCGCAGGGCAAACACACACACAACCATTCACACTCACACCTAAGGGCAATCTGGAACCGCCAATTAGGCTAATGTGCATGTCTTTGGACTGTGGGAGGAAACCAGAGTACCTGGAGGAAACCCACACACGCACGGGGAGAACATGCAAACGCCACACAGAAACAAACCTGGGACTTGAACCCAGGACATTCTTGCTATGAGGCAGACATGCTAACCATTATGCCAGCATGTCACCTCTTTTCTATAATTAGTGCAGATTAGTTGATATGTGCGGTCTACAAAATATCATTTTTGAAAAAAAAGAACAAAACAAAAAACAAAACAAAAAAACGATGACACCTATGAAAAACCTAGAATAATTTCCAGACGCTTGGACCCGTAAATATGTCCAGAAATTACTCCATTTGGCATTTCAGTATTAAGCAACGAAGTATGGGTGTTTTGTGTTATATTCACAGTCAACATAAGAGGAAAATTTCCAAATACTGAGAATGACGTGGTGTATGAAACGTTTCAATATTCTGTAATATCATCAAACCATAAGAAATGTGTAATATTTTTAATTTGTGCACAGGTTGGTCCAGGTGTGACTCCTTCTCCTACACATAACACACCCACTTTAACCCAGGAAGGCCTGTTAATTAGCTGATTGTGGAGGATAACTAGGGTTCTCCAAAACCAGTGTTGGAACCTTGGGGTGTAGCATAAAAAGCATGATTTCTAAGATTTTTCTCAATCATTTGGCAATTTAGAAATATGTTTAATGGTAAAATAAGAAAAGATTAAAATAAGAAATAAGCAAATGTGAAAAGAGGTGGGATTTTTTTTAAAGGGGGGGGCATTAAACATCCATGCTTGTCACCTACCTGTTTTCCTGAGTTTCCTGTTTCTGAAAACCGACACGATGACCAACAGGTTTCCCAGCACGTCTACCACTATAGTGGTGATGAGCACACTGGCTAGTAGAGTAAGTGTCCAGGGGAAGGAGGGACTCTCACCGTTTCCATGCGAGGTTGAAGCGTTCCTGAGAGGACCGTCTGTATCCACCACCATCCTCATAGTGCGCGCGCAACAGCGCTCCGTGCCACCGGCACATACACTGAGAGTTCAGGGCACCGCTTGGGACCGGCTTCGGATAGCGCGCGCGCGTCACTGCGCTCCACAAAGCGCACGCGGCGCACACCTGTAACAGCCCCGAAATAACACTGAAACCATGAAGCCACGCGTGTCATGTCAGTCCAGGAAAAACTCATCCCAGAGGTCTTTGCAGGAACAGCGGCGTTGATGATCAGTTTAGCCTCATTTTTAAGCAAGTTTGCACATGCAAAAATGTTCCCAGCTTATGGTGTACATCCACATCCAGATATTATCTGGAAGGCTGACATGTTATTGTCTTTACGCATTTGGGACGGATTCATCTGTTCAGTGTGATAATCATAGACTTAACTCATGGAGCTGGTAAGTGTAGTGCTGCTCAGTCTCGCGCTTTCCTTGTTCCTTGCTCTGATTGTTTACTCCATGTACCTGCACGTGCTGCTGCTGTTGCTGATGTTGAGCGCGCTGGGTTGTTGCTCAGCCTCCTTTTAATACAAGTCCCCCTGTCTCACACTCTTTCAATAATGCACGTGTTCTCACCCCCTGCACACAGCACCAAACCCACTTAAACAGTTTTTGCAGGAAAAAAAAAAAGAATAAAAAAATAAATAAAAATTTTAAAAATCATACCTGCCGTTTTACTTTAGTGAACTTCTGTGCAACTGATAACTACTGTTATGCACTGATGCATCAGTAAAGATGTGGTGTACCACAAAAAAATATATCCGCAGTAGGTCCTGAGGTACCACTGTTGAAATGAGCCTTTCAGAGAGGTCTACTACTTCAGTGTCATTTATTCACAGTTTTTTTTCCCCAACATGCAATTTTCTTCCAGTTCAGTCTTTTTTTAGTTTCAATTACATGTACATTATGTATGGATATATGGTGACAAAAGCACTTAGACATTATCTTGATTACATGTATGGGCACACACGTCAAGTGAGAGACTAAAATCACCATTTTAATTAAGATTTACAAAGACCAATCATTTCAACCCTTCCTTCTTGCTTTGTTACTCTGATTTCAGGGGCCTAAATTATAGGGGGTCTAAAAGGACACCTACGCAGAGAATATAGATGGGTAACAGTACATTACTGTGTCAGAGAGTCTAACTAGTGCCCCACAAGGTACACCCTGAACAGCTCGCCAGACCAACACAGAGCAACACACACACACAGACACACACAAAACCATTCAAACTCACACCTAAGGGCAATTTGGAACAGCCAATTAGCCTAGTGTGTATGTCTTTAGACTGTGGAAGGAAACAACAGTATCTGGAGAAAACCCAGGCAAACACAGGGAGAACATGCAAACTCCACACAGAAACGTCCTCGCTGATCCTGGGACTCAAACTCAAGACCTTCTTGCTATGAGGTGGACATGCTAACCACTACACCACTGTGTCACCCACCATATAAAGCCCTTTGAGAATTCATTCATTCATTTTCTGAACCACTTAATCCTAATTAGGGTCAGGGGGATGCTGGCGCCCATCTCAGCCGACTCAGGGCAAGGGGAGAGTACACCCTGGACAGCTCACCAGGCCATCTCAGGGCAGAAACACGCTTACGGCAATGCAGCCTACTCTTTACGAATGACAGCAACGGTTCTTTTACATGCCTCTCACCATAGACAGTGAGAGACATGGCTTGCCTTTGATAACCCAGTTAACTGCACTGGGGGGGACAGCAGTGACAACCCGGTGACAATGGGGTCTGAACCCCTGACTTTGGGATCAGTAATCCAGCACCCTTCCACCAGCACCCTACCACCACTGTCCCCCTTTGAGAATTTCCCTGTAAATTCCATCACCAAATAACAGCATTCCATGAAAAACCAAAGTCCCTTTCCTGTTTCCTCTAATGTCTTTAACAGATGTGTCATTTACCTTAATCCAAGACAGGTGCACTCAGACTAGCACAAAAGCTTCTGCACGGCTCTTTCATGATCAGGAGTCAGGGTTGCATTATTAACCATGACCACTTATTTAAACAGAATACTAATAAATGCAAAGCTACGCACAAGGCAGGTGATGTGGCTGAACACTGTTACATTTTGTATTGCATTTGTTGGTGCTGTAAGAAAGTATGCAAGGTTGAGGTTAAGAGAGAAATAGAGAGACGGGGCTTCTTTAGTAAAATGCAAAATAAATGATTAAGCTCCCACTATTCAAAACAACATACTGTATTGTCTAACACAATTCAAATAAGAAATTAGGTTTAAATTTGCATTCCTGTATTATTTATATATTGTGGTTTTCACTTCCACCCCACAGCAAGAAGGTCCTGAGTTCGAGCCCTGTGCCTGGTAAAGGCACCTCTGTGTGGAGTTTGCATATTTTCCCAGTGATTGTGTGGGTTTTCACTGGGTGCTCCTGTTTCCTCTCACAGTCCAAAGACATGCACATTAGGCTAACTGGATATTTCAGTTGCCCCTAGGCATGAAAGTAAATGATTGTGTGTTTGTGCTGGCCCTGTCTGGAGGACCTTTCAGGGTGCACCCCGCCTTTACCCGAAGTCAGCTGCGATGAACTCCAGTCTCCACACAACCCTTTTAATTCATGTGTCCAGCTTCCATGCAACCCTACATATCAGTAATATCTAGAAGCAGGCAATGACTAAAGCTGGCAGAAATGGTGTAAAATTTATGAGAAAACAAGGATGGTAGAAATCTTTGCTGAAAAGCGCAAGTTAAAGTATAAGGGCCAGTGTATTGGCATTGCAGGGAGCCTGGATTTGTGCCAGAGGGAAACAGTTTAGAGAGGTTTTTGCCCTTCCACTCACCCTCCAGCAGAAGTCCTGAGACAAGACTTTGACACAAGGTTGGGAGAAAGAGGATAGAAGAGATGATGCATCCCTGTTGCAGATGAAATTCCACTGGAAACCATTCTGACAGGGTTCTATCAATTATGACGCTGCATTGATGCTCCACTCTATTAACTGCTCAATGATTTCTTCGCTTCTGGTCAACTGCTGCATCAATTCTGCCAAGAAGAATCCTGCTGAAAACTTTGGAAGGAATAAAAGAGCAGTGTGATGCCATGACAGTTGTTGCCATTCTGGAGGCACTTTTAGCATTTCACAATTAATGGCATCAATACTGGCAGCTTTCCCACTTTTCAAGGCTTTAAAGGAGAGCCTGACACTCTGGTAGATGTCAATGTCCAGCACAGTATTTACTGGTGGAGCGTCAGCATGCTCATCTGGAGGTGGGTGATTAAGCCATTTACAAAAGTGTTTACCCATCTGGTGGCTTGTTTTTTGCTTTGGTGAAAGGTTGTTGCCATCCTTGTATTCCCCAGGAGCAGGATGGCTAGTGGTCTTGCCAGCGAGTTGTTAAGTGATCTTGTGGACGGCAGTCATCTCAATTCTTGCAGCAACATGTTCAGCCTCACCTACTCACTATTCAAAAAAGGCTGTCTTGTCTCTCCTGGTACTGTTCTGAATCTCTTTATCTTTTCTCTTGTAGGTTTTGTTGACCTGCTTTTGGAGCATTGGTTGTGTCAACATTGGTGACAGCACCTTAGTCTTCAGTTGTTTCTTACTTATTTTTTCTTTCACTGCCTCAAGACTTTGGTAGCTGTATCATCCTAATGGACTCCCACTCTGGGCTGACGTCATGTTCCATGTCAGATTCTTCAGCCAGAGCAGCAGAGTGATTTCTCAGCTCCACAGCAAATTCTTTGTTGGTGTTTGGATACTTGTACTTGGCAACCTCAAGATAGCGACTAGGTTGTGGTCAGTGTAAATACCATCTCCATGACAGCCTTGGACATCAAGAAGGGACCTGTGCCACTTACCATCAATCAGGATGTGGTCGATCTGGTTGGTTATTTGACCATCAGGTGATTTCCATGTGAGCTTATGGATGTTGTGTGGGAAAATGGTACACCAAATACATAGTTGTTGTACAGTCTGGGCAAAAGTCAGATGTTCGCGGTCTCTATTGTTGGCCCTGACCTTGGTATTCATGTCACCCATGACATGAATTGTTCATACGGTGTTGAGGGACTTTAGTGACTGCTTGTTTTAGTGCTTTTATTACTTGTTCAAGTACCAGTCATCTATGTTTTCAGCCTCATTTGTTGGTGTATTACATTACATGATGGTTAGTTTGCAGTAATCTCAGAGTACACAACACATCAAACCTTTTGATGGATGAGCTACAACAGCAGAAGACCATGCTGAATTCCACAACCTGACCAAAGCTGGATGATTAAAGAATGAAAACATAGCCTATTTTAAATATTATCAATTTCTGCTTAGGTATACAGATAATTGGAACAGAAAATGGTGCTATCAGCATGAGTCAATGGACCCAACCTGTCTTGTGTCAACGGTCCAGGCTGGTGGAGGTGGTGTATTGGTGTGGGAATGTTTTATTGGCACACTTTGGGCTTGTAAATATCAATAAACCATCAGTTGAATGGTACAGCCTATTTAAGTATTATTTATGACATTGTTTTATGTGTATTCCACCACAGCCACAATTTACCCATTTTTTTATAGGTGAACCAGAATCTCACAGGATTATTTACAAGATCTTGTGGGATTAATGCGATGGAGAATTGAGGCTGTTTTGAGAGAAACAGTGGGCCTTATCTAGTGTTCGTATAGTGTGTTTGATGAATACTTTATAAGAAGATATACAAGAAGATAGACAAATGAGTGTATATTTGCGGTACCCAGGTGATCAATGAAATAAATCATATCACTCTGCTTAGTCACTGTTTTGTTTTTCAAATGTGCAGTGTCTTGGTGACTTAGCACCCTCTCAGATGCTTTACTGGAAAAGCAAATTTGCAGGACATGGATAGCTTATAGTTATGTAGAGAGTGTACAAAACATTGTACTTCTAGAGATTCCAGATTGGTCACTTTTTTGGTCACTTATTACCTGCTCTAACAAAATGTTGCACAGCATTAAAAAGAGATGCTGTATCAAACCAAACACTAGTTTAAGACAGATATAGACACTGTCTGAACTTGTCCAATGGTATTCTTAACTAAACGACTAGTCTTATTTTTTTAATCTCATGTACATATGCTTTCTTTGCTTTTTTCATATTAAATGTCTCTTTAGTTAATGCCACTATGGTGAATTGGCTGTGCTTCAGTTAATCTCTGTGTTTAAATGATAATACTTAAACTATTTATACTTGCTAGTATAATCAATATATAAATGATTATATCAATTGAAGCTGGCCAAACTATTGCATAAAATTACACAGTGCCGCATAATATATTGACCACCAATATTTCCCCAGTTAGGGCGAGGACTCTTGTTTGTGTCAAGTGTCTCTGACTCTGATTAGGGCAACATTCATACAGCAGGGAATATCTGATTTATTTAACAAATTGAATTTTAAGTGTTTGCATTGCTAATCTGATTTGTTCATGTTGCTAGTCAATTCAAAATGCTCCCCGTCTTTTACTTTGTAAAATTTACAGGAATACCATAATGCGCAGAGTGTAATAAACCTAGTTAATTTTACCTTTATACATTTACATTGATTTTGCTGAACTCTGGTTCGACATCAACACAATAGATTATATTAAATGAAATTATCCTGTGGTACACTAATGGCAAAGATTTTTTTTATTTTAATTTTGAACAGGCAGTGCATAGTCCTTAGTTGTGGGGGCATAACAACATTTATGGAAAGAGGTTGAGGGAATTAGCGGGTCAGTATGCCTTTCATGGGGGTTGCCTGTTTACACAATTTTTATGGCCCCTAAATTAATGTTCATCATAAATCTTTAAGAATAGCAATAGATGTAGAGCAATATTATCATGTCCATCTTAGTGGAAGTTACTCAAAGTGTAATCTTAGTATGGCACTTACATTTTGTCATGGGGATATCCGAAAATACAAAATATGATATTTTGTTTCTCCACTGTTTGCTTTTATTTATTCTATTTTTATTAAAGCAATAGCTTCTCTGCAAATAAAAAAGTTGTCACTATCCACTTTGTCCTCAGCCAGGGGCTGTCACATCAGTGCTGGAGTCTGCACTGGACTCTATTTCCCAAGGTCCCTTGCAGCGTACAAACATGGCCACCACAGTTCACAGATCTGAAAAACCCACACCAACTGAATAAGGCAGTGTCTATTGAACCATGGTCACCGGGTCAGCAGTCTAGTGAGGAAAGTCTATTAGAACACAGACAAGAAATCCTAGATAAAAGAAAAAGCAGGGTTTGACCTAGCCTGCTGAGTGCATCCTGGGTTGCTGCATTTCACAATAGCCAAGCCAGGATGCTGAGACACAGTCAGGTCACACCAGGTATAAGTCATACCTACTTATCTGGACGCATACACAAGTACAGTTAGCCATTTCTATTAAAAATTGGATAATCATGCTAGCTACTTAGCCTCGGAAACCAGCAACATTTATTTAATTAGTAACAACATCTATTTAATTAGTAACAACATCTAGGCGTCTAGCTCTTGAAATTGCCACTTAAACGATTTATTCTTTTATTCTTATTTTTCACACACACACATACCTAATACCTTCAGGATGGATTTTAGAAGTAGTTGTCCCAAATAATATGTTTTTAAAGGCATGCCCTGCGCAAAGTATACCCTATGCATGATCAACCTCACTTTTTGAAAGAAACTTTTTGTTTTTTGTAAAACATCACTATTTAACACAACTAAGTATTCTCTTGCCAAAACAGAACTGTAATTACTCATTTTTTAATTTTCCACCAATAACGGGCTTCAAAAGTGTTTGAGAAATTGCAGGGCGAGTTTCCAAATCCGCCACTGACTTTCATTCACGAAAATACCCGAACAATGCCGAAGTTTGTGCACACAATTCATTGTCGCTCACTGTGGATGGGTAAAATGCAGAGGCAATAATTTCCCTTGCGGGATTAATACAGTATATCCAAAAATAATAATAATCATAATAATAAAATAATAATAATAAAAAAAAGGCACTTCAGTAAGTCACTCAGGATGAGAGCGTTAAATGCTGTAATGTAAATGTACTTACCAGTCAAGCAAAAATCCAGCCGTATATGAATGCGTTTGAAGATTTCTCTCTTCACGTAGTGCCTGCCACCTCTGCCAGTGATCTGGGATATAAATCCTCATTTTCTGTCGTTCCTTGTTGTGTTCACGTCTTGCTCTTTTCTGTTCAAACTCAGTTTTGAATACTCGCCTTTTGTACATCGCCATTTTTGACTCTCTTGCTGGTGCAAATTTGTAACGTGATCCACACTTTTCGAAAATTACATCACGAGTTTTGTGTACACAAACTGCGCAATTCAAGTCAGTAAGCTGGTATCCCTTAGGTTTGTTTGTTTACATTGCTTAGTTCTTATCCAGAAAAAAAAAATCATGATATCCTTTTCATATAACATTTTACAAATAATTTATGTCTTGTGCAGGACATGCCTTTAACCCACTGTGCACTGCTGACTGCTGTGTTATAACAGGCAGCCGCTTTTCAACAGTTAACTTGTCAGATAACTAGACTGATCTGATAGTGAAATACCTCCAGCGGAAACTGTTTAAGATCTCTAGATAGGATTTGAGAGTCTATTTGACCATTTGCACCAGATATTGGGCCATTCTTAGAAACAAAGCAAAAGCTCTCCACTCATCCATTGTGCATGCTTGAGCCAGAAAACATTCCAAGTGTGCAGACTCAGAGTGCAAATTTGACAAAATGGTAGATCAAAAAATCTTCGTTTTTATAGAATAGGACCAGTTTGTTAGCATGGCATTCAGTTCCATATACAGCTAAAAGCTCCATACGTGAGTACTAATGAGTCACAGGTGTTTCCCATTTCAGCTCATTACCACACAGCATATAAGGACCTTTTTGCAATGAACTACTGAAAGCTCACGTGTCTGATTCTACTAAGCTGTTGTTTCTTTGTTTATCTGCTCTGGGTTAGGATGTACTGATTAGGATGTACAGTGTCCTTGCTTCTGAAAAATTTATGTTGCATGAATGAATGATGTTTATTTTGAATATGTAAAAAAAAAAAAAAAAAAAAAACAAGTCAGGAAACAGTACTTATAAATAATACAAACGATGACAAAATAAATCAATTAAATAATAAAACAAAATGACTGTTTTTCGGCAAGAAGACATATCTGGCAGCCTTGGTAGCCTTGGCCCGGTGGTAGGGTGCTGGATTACTGATCCCAAGGTCGGGGGTTCAAGCCCCACTATCAACGGGTTGTCACTGC